>PVKC010007668.1:10315-29310 GCA_004027635.1 Crocidura indochinensis
CCCCCCCCCCCCCCGGTATTCTTTAACTGTATTTCTGTGTAAGATTCCTAAGGGGATATTATGGGCCTTTGTGGTAGAAGGCTGATTACATACCTGTTCTCTCAATGCTGCTGTTTCTGCTGTTGTTGGTTTCTTTGTGGTATAATGTTTAGTCAAGAGTTTGTGTTGTTCTTCTTTCATGTGTTTTGGACACTACTTCTCATATTTGTTGATTGAGTATTTGATTGTTGAGTATTGGTTGTATACAAGTGTTTGTTGTAGGTGCTTCAGAATAGTGCTATCATTCTGTATTTATCTTTTGTCTTCTGACTTACTTCGCTTAACATAGCATGATCTAGATCCAACCACGTTGCTGCAAAGTCTGTGATTGTATCATTTCTGACTGCCATGTAGTATTCCACTGTGTATAGATACCACATCTTAATGATCCATTCATTTGTTGTTGGACATCGAGGTTGGTCCAAGACTTGGCTTTTATACTGAGTGCTTCTATATAAATAGTGGGGTGCACACATATTTTGGGATGAATGTCCTTCCGACTTGGGGGTAGATACCTAGGAGAACAATTGCTGGGTCAAATGGTCACTCA
The DNA here is from genome assembly GCA_004027635.1 of Crocidura indochinensis. Classification (NCBI taxonomy): domain Eukaryota; kingdom Metazoa; phylum Chordata; class Mammalia; order Eulipotyphla; family Soricidae; genus Crocidura; species Crocidura indochinensis. The sequence goes on from PVKC010007668.1 coordinate 10,905, forward strand.
ATTCTTAGTTCCTTGAGCACTCTCCAGACTGTTCTCCATAGGGGTTGGACTAGGGAACATTCCCACCAGCAGTGGATGAAAGTGTCTTTCATACTGCATCTCCGCCAACAGAGACAGTTTCCATTATTTTTGATGTGAGCCATTCCCACTGGTATGAGGTGGTACCTCATTGTTGTTTTGATATGGATTTCTCTGATGATAAGTGAAGGTGAGCATGTTTTCATGTGTTTATTGACCATCTTTCTTTCTTCTTCAGAGAAGTGTCTATTCATTTCATCTTCCCAATTTTTTATGACTTTATTTGGTTTGGGGGGGTTCAGCTTTCTGAGTGCTTTGTATATTCTGGATATCAGCCCTTTATCTGATATGTTGAGTGAAAATATTTTTTCCAGTCAGTTAACTGTCTTCTTGTGTTAAGGAGGGTTTCTTTTGCCATGCAGAAGCTTTTTAGTTTGATGTAGTCCCATTTATTTATGTTTAACGCTAAAGTTCTTGCCATTGTTTCTCTGTCCTCGAAGACCTTTTTGATATATAAGTCTAAGAGTATTCTACCTATTTTGTTCTCTATAAACTTTATAGATTCGGGTCTAATTTCAAGGTCTTTGATACATTTTGAGTTGATTTTTGTATAAGGAGTGAGGTATGGGTCTATTTTGAATTTCTTAAATGTGGTTTTCCAGTTGTACCAACACCATTTGTTGAAGAGACTTTCTTTGTTCCATTTCAAGTCCTTGGCTCTTTTGTTAAATATTAGTTGACTATACATCTGGGGGTTTATGCCTGGAAATTCTGTTCTAACCCACTGGTCTATGGTCCTGTCTCTGTTCCAGTACCATGCTGTTTTGATTATGGCTTTATAATATAGTTTCAAGTTTGGTAAAGAGATGCCACCCAGCTTCTTGTTTTTCAATATGTGTTTGGCTATCCTGGGTCTTTTGTGTTTCCAGATGAATTTTATGATTTATTGTTCTAATTCTTTAAAGAATGATGTCTGAATTAGGATCGGTATTGCATTAAATATATATAGTAATTTGGGTAGGATAGTCATTTTGACTATGTTGATTCTACCTACCCATGATCCTCTTCAATTTTTTTTCTGGAGTGTTTTGAAGTATCCCTGGTATAGGTCCTTCACTTCCCTTGTAAGATTGATTCCTAGGTACTTTATATTTTTTGATACTATTTTAAATGGAGTTGTATTTTTGATCTCTCTCCTCATCTTCGTTATTTTTATAGAGAAACGCTACTGTCTTTTGTGTATTGACTTTGTGGCCAGCCACTTTGCTGTATTGGTTAATTGTTTTTAGGAGCTTTACTGTGGACTCTTTAGGGTTTTCCATTTATATCATCTGCAAAAAGAGATAGTTTGAGTTCCTCTTTCCCAATTTGGATTCCTTTGATTCCATCTCTTGTCGGATTGCTATTGCTAGAACTTCTAATATTATGTTGAATAAGAGTGGAGAGAGTGGGCAGCCTTGCCTAGTTCCTGACTTTAGTGGAAATGCTTCTAGTTTTTCACCATTAAGGATAATGTTGGCTGTGGGCTTTTCATAGATAGCTGTAACTATCTTAAGGAAGGTTCCCTCTAACCCTATTTTGCTGAGTGCTTTCAACATGAAAAGGTATTGGATTTTGTCAAGCGCCTTCTCTGCATCGACTGATATGATCATGTGGTTTCTGTCTTTCTTGTTGTTGATGTGATGTATGATGTTGATTGATTGGCATATGTTGAACCAACCTTGCATTCCTGAGATGAAACCCACTTGGTCATGATGTATGATCTTTTTGATAAAATGTTGGATTCGCTTTGCTAAAATTTTTGCTGAGAATCTTTGTATATATGTTCATTAGTGAGATTGGTCTGTAGTTTTCTTTCTTGGTGGTGTCCTTGCCATCTTTGGGAATGGGTGTGATATTAGCCTCATAAAAGGAGTTGGGAAGGATTCCTGTTTCTTCAATGGTTTGGAAGAGCCTGTGGAAAAGTGGTAGTAAATCTTCTTGGAATGTTTGATAGAAATTGACTGTAAATCCATCTGGACCTGGACTTTTGTTCTCAGGAAGTCTTAATAACATCTTCAATTTCCTCTGAAGTTATTGGTCTGTTTAGGCTTTCTAGATATTCTTTATTCAGTCTTGAAAGATGGTATTTTTCCAGGAACCTGTTGATTTCTACTGGGTTCTCTAGCCTAAGTGAGTATAGTTGTTCATAGTATGAACTCATGATATGTTGTATTTCTTGGGGTTCTGTTGTGATCTCTCCCCCTTTCATTTATGATCCTACTGATTTTGGTGTTTTCCCTCTTTTTTGGTGAGTTTTGCCAGTTGTTTGTCTGCCTTGTTTATTTTTTCAAAAAAATAACTCCTGGTCTCATTGATTTTGTGTATTGTTTTCTTAGTTTCTAAGTTGTTTATTTCTGCTCTTGTTTTATTATTTCTTGCCTTCTGGCTGTGGTTGGACTTCTTTGGTGCTGTTGTTCAAATTCCTATAGGTGATCCTTTAAACTGTTGGTTTTGTCATTTTCCTGTTTCTTGACATAGGCCTGTATTGCTATGAGTTTCCCCCTAATTACTGCTTTTGCTGTGTCCCACAAATTTTGACAAGTTGTCTCTTCATTATCGCTTGTCTCAAGGAATCTTTTTATTTCTTCCTTGAGTTGCTCTTTGATCCAGCTGTTGTTGAGCAACATGTTATTTAATCTACAGGTATTAATTTTTCTCCATTGTTTCTTCTTGCAGTCAATTTTGACCTCTGTTGCATAGTGATCTGATAGGGTGCTTCTAAAGATCCTTACATTTGTGGTATTATATAGGTTATATTTGTATTCTAAGACATGGTCTATTCTGGAGGATGTTCCATGTGGGTTTGAGAAGAATGTGTATTTTGTTTTCTGAGGATGGAAGGTCCTATATAAGTGTATTAGCCCTAGATCTCCTAATTTTTCGTTTAGGTCTCTTATTTCTTTGCTGTTTTTCTATTTCGTGGATCTATCCACTGATGATAGTGGGGTATTGAGATCTCCCACTATTATCACGTTTCCCTTCATGTGTTTCTCTAGGTTTGCGAGCAGTTGCCTCACATATTTTGCTGGCTCTACATTAGGTGCATAAATATTAACCAGGGTTAGTACTTCTTGATCTAGTGTTCCCCTGATTAGTTAGTAGTGACCATCTTTGTCTCTGATCACTTTCTTGAGGTTGAATGCAATTTTGTCTGATATAAGAATGACTGTCCCTGCTTTTTTGTTTTCCATGAGCCTGAATAATTAATTTCCATCCCTTTATTCTAAGCCTGTGCTTGTCCTGTAGTTGTAGGTGTGTTTCTTGCAGGCAACAGAAGTCCAGTCTATGTTTTCTAATCTAGTTCTCTACTATGTCTCTCTTAATGGGAGTGGTTAGTCCGTTAACGTTTAGGGAGATTATTGAGAGAGAGGACTGTTGTGCAGTTGTGTTGTGTAGGGTAGTTATTGTTACAATCGGGGGTTTGGATTGTATAATTTGTCTCTGAGTAGGTCATTTAGGATCACTTTGTTTGCACAAATAATGTAAGTTCATTTTTGTTTGAGAATGTTTTTATTCTGCCCTCCCATATGAATGAGAGTTTTACTGGGTATTGGACCCTAGGTTGGAAACTTCTTTCATTCAGGCATTTAAATATGTCATTCCACTGTCTTCTTGCTTGGATTATTTCAAATGGGTGATCTGGCTTGATTCTTATGTCCCTTCCTTTGTACTTGAGGGTTTTTTCTCCCTTATTGCTTTAAGGAGTTCATCTTTCTCATTGTGTTTGGCTATTTGGATTACTATATGGTGTTGGTTTATTAGGGTCTATTTTATTAGGGACTCTCTTCACTTCCTGGATTTGCACTAAAGCTTCCTTCCAGAGGGTGGGAAAGTTTTCTTTGACTACATCCCTGACTACTTGTTCTTCCCCTTTCCCTGTTTCCTTCCCTTCTGGTGTACCTATAATTCTTAGACTATTTCTTTTGTCTTTGTTCAGTAAATATTGGACTTTTTCTTCCAGTACATTGCATTTTATTTCCTTGTTGGCTTCTTGGTTGTTTTTTGCTTGCAGTTTTCCTTCAAATTCTTCTATGTTCTTCTCCAACTGTGTGATTCTGCTCGTGTGGCTTTCTACCTTGTCTTTTATTTCCTTCAGTTTTCTTTGTATGATTTCTCTAATGTCTTGTAGTATGTTTTCTTTTAGTTGGTTTATTTGTTCCTCCATGGATTTGTTGTACTCTCTGGCTAGTGATTCTCTCATTTCTTTCACCATGGCTTGCATTTCCTTTCTCCTGGTTTCTTTTAATCCTTCCTCTGTTGGGTCTGTGCATTTTGGTGGGCTTGGGAATTTGTTAGGATTTCTCTCCAGGTCCGTACGTGTTGAAGTCTTCCTTAGTTTACCCATATTTGTTTTCATTTATTGGTTTGGCTTGGAGTGCAGTTTCTTCAGATTTCAACTCACTTTTGAGTTGGGTGAGGTCAGTGAGTTTTGGCCCCTCTCACTTCTTCCAGTGCAAGTGCAGCCTCAATTACTCTCTCCCTCTACCTACCAGCCAGTGCAGTTCCACTCCTGGCAACAATGGGTGAGAGCGCTGTTGAGCCTAGCTCCCTCGGCTCCTCCCCTATCTAGGAGTTAAAGGAATTCCCGTCCCCTTCAGGAAGGGCCCACAACGTCCCTCAGCTCCTTGGGGTCCAAGCTCCAATTCTGGGCTCAGGGGGGCAGGTTATCTTTAGTGTACCCACAGTCTCCAGGCGCAGAGGGTCATGGGAGGGGAGCAGACCCTAGCTCAGCTGTGTTGCCAGTCCATAGGTGAGGGGTGGGTGGTGACCAGCTCAGAATGCTCAGGTGTGTGTGAGCTGCAGTTTTGGGAGGGAGGGAGAAATGGGGTGGAGCTCACCTGCTGGTCGTTCCCCCCCCCCCCCCGGGAGTTCTGGTCGACCACGCTGCAGCTCAGTTGGGAGGGAGGAAGGGTGTGGAGCTGACCTGTTGGTCCCCCGGGGAGTTTAGGAAGACCACATGCAGCTCGGCGGGGACGGAGGAAAGGGGTGGACTGTTAATGCAATTCTTAAAAAGTCCAATAATTTCTTTCAGAAAACCCTCTTTAATCTTAGGACTTCTAGACAATTATTGACACCATAACAAACCTTAGTAAACTTTAGCTTTAAACTAATATTCTTACAGATTTATATTTATTGTAGTTGTGTTTTATTGTAAATATGTTTTATAGTTACTTTGTGTGTGCTATCTGTTTCCATATAGGTTGTAAGTTCCTTGAGAGCAGGAACCATTATTTCCTCTTTTGTAAGCCACTCCCTAGATCCACCTTTTTTTTTACAGTGTCTTGTGATATGTGATCACTGAGTTTGAGCTATATACCTAAAGATTTGGAACTGGGTTATTTTTAGACTTCAGAAAAACAAAGAACTGTAGTTCTCTCTCTGTAACTTTATCTCATTGTGTCCCATCAGTTTATCCTAGATTGTTTTTTTTGTTTTTGTTTTTTTGTTTGGTTTTTTTTTTTTTTTTGGTTTTTGGTTTTTGGTTTTTGGGCCACACCCAGTGACACTCAGGGGTTACTCCTGGCTATGCACTCAGAAGTCGCTCCTGGCCTGGGGGACAATATGGGGCACGGGGGATAGAACTGTGGTCCGTCAAAGGCTAGCGCAGTAAAGCAGGCACCTTACCTCCAGCGCCACCACCCGGCCCCTATCCTAGATTGTATACTAACCTTTTATCTTCTCTCTTACCCCGGACCTTTGTCTCTATTGCATATAGTATACAATATGGAGCCCTATTTCCAAGTAGTCAAATATGTTGGGTATTTCTCTAGCCATTCTCCTTTTCAAGAGCCTCTATTACTATCCTCACCAGATTTGCATGGAGGTAAGGCATTTGCCTTGCATGCAGAAGGATGGTGTTTTGAATCCCGGCATCCCATGTAGTCTCCTGAGCCTGCCGAGGGTGATTTCTGAGTGTAGAGCCAGGAGTAGCCCCTACGTGCTGCCAGGTGTGACCCAAAAACCAAAAATAAATAAAATAAAGCTTAATAGAAATTACAATATAAAAGGAAAGAGTTGTACTGAAAAGGAATAAAGTGCGTATATTTAGGGGGGAGTTGGATCATACCTGCCTGTACTCAGGAGTTACTCCTGGCTCTATGCTCAGAAATCATTCCTGGTAGGCATGGGGGACCGTATGGGATGTCAGGATTTAAACCACCATCTGTACTGGATTTTTATTCTGCTGAGTGCAAGGCAAATGCCCTACTGCTGTGCTATCTCTCTGGCCTCAGAAATGCAAAACTTTTAAAGGATTTAAAAATATGAAAGACAGCCAGGCTCATGTAGGGATTTCCCAATCTCTATATTATCAGAATTGCTATAAAGTAAAGGGATTCTATAGCTACAGAATAATTTTAAACTTAACCAGAAAACAAATTCATGAATACCAGTGTCAATGGCAATGCATGAGATAAGTAGACTAAAAAAATGACTTTTTAACTAAGACCTGCACACTTTTGTTTGCATTTTCTTCAGTAAAAGATCAGTATTGAAATCATTACCAAAAGATACAAGAAAAAACAAAATCAGTGACATACAAGCTAGAAGCAGATGTTTTAAAAATTATTTATCACACAATTTGATGTGGTATTGTTTGGAATGAAGAAAAATTTAAATCATCTAAATGTTAATCAAAATAAATATAAAACAATTTAGAAGTTTAGAATTAATGAATAGATATACATATCATCCTAAAGAGGTGATTATGGCTTATTATGTCATTAAATATACTTTACCCAATGAGTCAGATGTACCAGGTGATTATATTTTTGAAAGATCTGTTTGTATGTACATATACATATATATTTGTCATGTCAACTGAAAGTGAAGAATGAGAAGCACTAAAACGAAAGCTAAAAATGTACACTACCTATCTATTCCTACTAATAAATTAGTCCAAGGGCTGCAGCACAAAACAAGAAACATTTATTATACTTTCCGTGAGTCTGAAATCAAGAAACCAATCTCTAAGTGGTTCTAGTTTAAAGTCTCTCACAAAATGCCATCAGAAGTTTATTTGAGGGCTGGAGCAATTCAAAAACAAAACAAATAAAAAACAAAGTCTGGGCATTGACCTTGTACACTACTGACTCAGAGTTCTATCCCATCTTGCCCTGAGCACACTGCCTGACCTCGGAAGTATCACTCAATATAGCACAATTGGCCGTAGAGAAACACCACTGTTCATGGTTCTGGTGACCCCCCCCCCCACCCAACACTGCTAGGAGTGACCAAAAAGTGCCATGTTCTTTTCAAATCCCATAATTCCCATAAAAATGATAATAGTTTCTGCCATTGGATGCCTCTTGTTAGCAAGTTATTTCCGACTCGTCCTGAGCACAGAAGAAATAATCTCTGAGTGTAGAGTCAGGACTAATCCCTGAGCACAGCCAAAACAAAAACAAACCAAAAAACCCCACAAATAATTAGCTTGATTATCTCAAGGCTTAAACAAGGACAACTGAGCTTGACTTTTACAAGATCATTTATAAGCTCTCTTATCCCCAGAGTTGCCTTGATTTCTTCATTTCTTCATAAATTGGCACCTTTATCTTCCAAGACCCCTCTCCTCTTGTGGGCTTTCCCAAGAAATAACCAAGTCTTATTTACCATGGAACTGAGAACCTAGAGACACAGTTAACAAGCAAGAGAGAACACCCTTAAAAAGGAATAAGCACAGAACTTGAATCATCTTGTTCTGCCTCATAAATTGAGGGGGTGGGGTGGGGGATGATACCAGGAGTCAACAATTGCTTGAAATTTGTGTGGAAATGAAAAATTATCTCACCTAAACACCAAAACCAAAGTCAACGACACCAGAATCAATACCCAATCTATACAAGCTACACACAAAGAGGTCCTGTTACACTAGTAGTTCAGGGGGCTAAGGGTGGTTATATGGGATACATGCTGGAAACAGGGATGGAGGGAGGACAACGCTGGTGGTGGGAATGGCCCTGATTCCCTGTCACTTTGTACCTTAAATATAATATGAAAAACTTGTTATTTAAAAAAAAAAAGGAATAAGCAGGGCTCTGTTTCCACAGCATTGTAGGCAGCAAAGCCCGTCTGTTCCCCAGCTTGGGCGGACCATGTCGAGCCATGTCCACTACAGCTTGCGTGTGAAAGGCCCTCATCTTCTTTGTTGCCATCCTCTGAATGTCGGTGAGCATGCTGAATGCCTTTCTGAAGTCACAGCAGGAAGAGCATGAGAGGCCCGAGTTTGTCCCCTACAGTTGCTACAAAAACACTGAAGTGCATTTTGTCCAGAAAGTGAAGATTATCCTCCTGGGTTATTTCGGTTGGGTGTTGGTGCTCAGAAAGTGCTTTACTGAAGGACTGGACTCCAGTATGCAGAACTATATCTCACAGATCCCCACTTCTCCCGAGTTTCACTTAGCACTTACTTTGAACTCAGCATTCAATTATTTCTGGGTCTTTCTTCTTCTGTGAGAGCTCTTGAAAACTTTTTAGAGGGTCTTGGCCTTAAGATTCAAGGATCCCAGGTAGGTAAAACTTGCTCAAAGCTAAGCCATCTGTAAATAGAGGTTATGGACTCAATACAACCTGGAAGTTTGTTATTCTTGGCCCCATAAGTCTCCCTCCACTTCACCTGCTCCGCCAACCACCATGGTCCTGGGTTTTGATCTGCAAGCTTCAAGAGCTCTGCACGAGGAACTGGGTAGTGTATTCCAGACAGGGACTGATGCACCCACAAATACTGGTACCCTTTTTCCTGCTTTGCTCCTGCATTATCCTCTTGGAGGTCAGAACAGTCAGGACCAACTCCTCTAACTGGGAGCTGCTATTCATCCTGGCACAACTTCCCCTGCCCTTCAAAATGCCCCAGCACCCCCTGGAACATGTGAACCCCAGACTGTATGTCTGCTCTGTCATACCAGTTCCAATTTCTTTGCCTCCTTTCACTGCAGCCACTTCATGGACTTCAGCCTCCAGGTCAGCTAAGCCTCTGTGGTTGGGGCAGATGACTCCAATAGGTGATACCTCCACTGTAGACAGCTGGCAGAACTAGGTGTAGAAAAGAGATAACTGTGTCACTCCTTTCTTCTTAGTACCAGAAAATATGTGTCCCAGCCAGTATTACCAGGAGTGACGTATTGATGACCCAGATTCAATCCCCAGCACTTAGTATGGTTCCCTGAGCCCCTCCAGAAATGATTCCTAAGCAAAGAGCTAGGAGTAACCGCTGACCATGACTAGTGTGGCCCAAAACACAAAAATTAAAACAAAAAAGAAGATGCAGTTTTTGAAGGTAGAGATATAGTAAAAGAGTAAATGTTCTTGAATAGTGTTATGGAATTTGCCTCGTAATGGCCAACCCAAGACTGATGGTGGTTTGAATCTCAGTATCCCATATGGTCTCCTGAGCCTACCAGGAGTGATTTCTGAGCACATAGCCAGGAGTAACCCTGAGAGCTGCTGGGTGTGCCCCCCCAAAAAAGTAAAAGCTCTTGCCTTGTATGCATATGGCCCCACTTCAATATGCAAAACTCCCAACTCCAACCCAAAAGAAGCAGCTTTTATTCTGTTCTTGTCTCTGGAGATGGTTTTCACAAAGACTTGACTTGCCTTGATTCCAACAAACTGAGTGGCAGCTCCTAGAAGATAAATACCAGTCAGTTTTCTTTTTCAGTAATCCTAACCCTAAGCTACTGTCTCCACCCTCAGTCCCGTCCATGAACAGATTGTCAGCTCCCTGAACACACCCTCCTTTTCCTTCCATCAATGAAATCAAATACTAACACAAGGTTCTCATAAAACCAAGTAGCAAATGAAATTTCCTTTAAAGCAAAAGATACCCTGCTGAAGTCATATCTGCTGCACCCTCCACCCACAACCACCACCTCACCGTTGGCATAGCTTCAATGTCAAAGTAATGCCAAAGTAACCAAACTCCAGCTATGCTGGTATTTGTGTTGCCATCTTCAAGGTATTTTAGGAATGGGTCCAGGCAATTTCTCCCCCACCCCCAACTTCTCATACTTCCAGAAGTCCTGGCAGCTGAAACTATATCCACAAAAGCTGCAATATCAGTTATAGAGTTTGGAATTCCTGGACCACACTGCAACAAGTCCAAATTTTTTTTGTGTGTGTGGTTTTTGGGTCACACCCAGCAGTGCTCAGGGGTTACTCCTTGCTCCATGCTCAGGCATGGAGCCAGGCACGGGGGACCATATGGGGCACCGGGATTCAAACCGATGACCTACCTCCATGCTATCTCCCGGGCCCCCAAGTCCAAGTTTTTTTAATACAGTTATTCCAACAGGAACACACCAATTTAGATGTTAACATGGATTCAATGCTCAGAAACAAAAAACAAACAGAAAATCAACTAGCAACAAACAGCTTAGCAAACCTTCTAACAATGACTTAATGACTTCATCATGAGATACATTAATTTTTACAGTTTCTTATTGATGCTCTTTTAAAAATAATTGTATTACCACTTATCTGTAAACAAGAAATATCAAATATATTATTTTATGCCTGGCAGGGGGATAGGCTTGGGAATAGGTGGGAACCCAGGGACAATAAGAGAGGGAATTTTTCATCAGTGGTTGAGATTGGTCTTAGAACAAATGTATTATGAAAAGCTATGTAATATGTGGTCTTTTAATAAAGCAACTCATAAAAAAGATAAAATTCTGAAAAGCTAAAAAGCAGAATTTTTACACCAATTGAAATATCTCTTATGCAAACATTTTTGTCTAATACCAAGTATATCGATAATATTTTTAGTAAGCAGTTTCCATTATCCCAGGACAAATTGAGATGAATGAATATCTAGTAAGTAATGAGTGATATATATTCATAAATCTATTCAGGAGAGACTTTTTAATCATTTTAACTACAGCTAGAAATTTACAATATTATTAGTGATTATCATTAGAGCTACAATAATATACAAACAGAAGTTTTGTCTTTCTGGGAATTTAGAGGCATTTTATATCTAATCTTCCCTGTGACTCCTAGAGATATTTACTTGGTGTTGGATTTTTCTTTTTAAATCAATGTTACTTGTCAAGATACTATTCTTTGACATCATCTTTAATGGCTTTCCTAATAGTACAGATTCTTAAGCCAGATTATCTGGGTTCAAATCCTCACCAAGTCATTTATCTTTGGCCATTTTGTAATTTTTCTAGTGTCTGCATTCTCACTACTAACATAAAGTGATTCCAACAATGGTATATATCACCTTAGAATTTTTTATAATGATTGATCATTTTATACCCATAAAACTCTTAGGTCAGGGTGCCCTTTAATACACATTAGACATTATCAATGTTATTATTCTAATCTCTAACCTATTGTGTATGTTAATATGAACTGGTTTACTTTTAGCATCAAAAAATTTCCAGAAGTATGTTTACAAATTAAAACATTTTGATCCTAAAGAAAATACTATTGAAAAGAATATCCCCAGAGAAACCCACAAGTGACCTTTATACCAATAATATGGCAGAGATGATACTGATATTTGTTCCAGTCCCTGAAACTCTTCTAAATCCTGGGGCAAATCATTAGTGGTGGTAGGAACTGTAGATGTGAACAGTTGCATCAGAAAATCCTACTCAGGGGCTGGAGCAATAGCACAGTGGTAGGGCATTTTCCTTACAAGAGGCCAACCAGGGACAGACCCGGATTCAATTCCCGGCATCCTACATGGTACCCTGAACCTGCCAGGACCAATTTCTAAGCGTAGATCCAGGCGTAACCCCTGAGCACAGCAGGATGTGGTCCAAAAATCTTAAATAAAATTAAAAAATCCTACTCAGGATTATGAAGAAGCTATATGAGGTAGCTGTGAAACCAGAAAAAATGGAAGGATGTCAGTTATCAGTTAATGGGAGAAACCCCGGGCTGCTGAGAGAGCCATGTATTCAGTGAAGATACTAAACTGTGTGGCAGCACTGTCATTTTGAAGATAAATAAGTCAGCACTCAGGATACTTTCCTTCTTGGCTAAAAGGTGGGTTTGCCTAAATAATGATGGGAGAAACCTGTTTTATCTGATGCTATCAACCTTTTAATATTTTTAAATTAAAGAAGCATATATATTATAGCAACATAGAGTTTAATATAGAAAAACACAATACTTTCTTTATACCAACTCTATAACAGCATTTTCTATTTCAGTCAGATTTCCTACTAGGATATTTTATGCTTTGATGAGTAAAGTAGGACTTATTTATATTTTATCACAACTCACAGATGTTTAAGCATGAGCACAGCTGTCATAGGAAGTACCAAAAGAGAACACAGGGGCTGGAGAAAGAGCTCAACAGGATGAGTGCATGCTCAGCATGCAGGGGACCTGGATTTGATCCCCAGCATAATGCAGTCCGCTAGTGCAGAGTCGGGATTGGACCCTTAGAATGACTGAATGTGACTCCCAAACCAAAAACATTAAAAATATTTAACAATTCCACTTGATAGCAATAAGTCTTGAAACAGTGCTATGAGTGGAAGGAAAATCAAGGAGAGTCAGTCAAGCTCTGAGTTTGTTATTCTGTTTCCTTAGGTCACAAGCTAATGTGTTCTGCACAAAGGTGCTTTCTTAGCCACAGTTCAGCCTTTTTATTTCTTTCCAACTTTTCAGACAGGAAATAAAGGCAGAAGATACAAGATGGAGAAGTGAAATGCAACAGGGCTTGACACATGCCAATTGTTCTTGCCTGAACTCTTTTCCAAACCAAACTCAATGTATGCAGCTAACTTTAGTTTCAGGTTTCATTTAGAAATCCCCAATTCCAGAAAACAACAAGAAGGAAATTAGGTTCACTTGAATTGTGGCAATTACACAATGAATGAACCTGGCTCATTTTCTAGTCTGTTAGTTTGGGAGTTCCTTGAGAACTGAGTCAGTGGAGAAATGTTGACATACTATTGGTGGTCTGCAGTAGCATAGCATATCTAGATGTCAATATTAATGCTATTTTATTTCAGGAGGCCTAAAAATATTTACAAAGTATCCAGCTCATCTTTGTATGTGCAGTGCCATATATCATAATTTTTCATGTGAAAAAACATCCAATGAATAGGGGCTAAAACGTGAATGAATGAACAAAACCTGGATTGGGGAGATGTAAAGATAATTCTTTCCTGCTTTCTTTTTAATTTACTTGGATTTAGTACATATCTTTTGTTCCTGTAGAATAAAGTGAAGATAATGTAATGGCCAAGGAAGATAAAGCATTTAATTAACTGTAAAGACCCATGATGTAAAAAGAAAAAAAAATGGGGGCCGGGAGGTTGCACTGGAGGTAAGGTGCCTGCCTTGCCTGCGCTAGCCTAGGACGGACCGAGGTTCAATCCCCCGGTTTCCCATATGGTCCCCCAAGCCAGGAGCGACTTCTGAGTGCATAGCCAGGAGTAACCCCTGAGCGTCACTGGGTGTGGCCCAAAAACCTAAATAAATAAATAAATAGATAAATAAATAAATAAATAAATAACAGAGTAGAATCTTAAGTTTTTATTTTACCAAAGCAAGTTGATCAGACCAGGATATCCAGAATTGTTCATGCAAAATAGCAAACTGGGGCCAGAATGATACTTAAAAGAGCTAGAGCATATGAGATATGCATGAGAAATCAGGGTTTGATTCTAGCAACCTCTAATTCCAAGGAGTGATGCCTGGGCCTAAAGCCAGGAGCTGCACCAAATATCACTCTGTAAACCCCAAATCATTTACTGGAAAGAGTCCAGATACAGTCACCTCTAACGTCTGTGTCCTTAAGGAAGGCAAGTGAAGAACAAGACAGATAAACATTTATTGATCAAATGGAAGAATGAAAACCTTAATACTAAACACTCACTTAAAGTTCACTTCAACAGAGGGCATATCTGTTCTTTATGGACACACTAGGTCAATCTGAACTGAGAGTAAGAAGTAAAAGACCATGATCATAGAAAAGAAAACAAAAGCTAAACAATGGATAAAGTCTCTCTGACCCATGAGCTATCTATAAGAACTGCCTCTGAAAATAAGAAGGTAAAATGATTTGGAAGCCGCCTGTCTCTCATTATTGTTGTTATTGATGCTAAATAGCTTTAGATCATTCATCATATTAATGGAAAGAGGTAGTCTCAGAATTAAAGATAAGCAAATAGCACTATATTGCAATTATGGAAATCAGAGTTGAGAAGTTAAATGCCAAAGAGACAATTTTCTAGCTCAATAGAACTAAGGAATTCTAGCTTTTAAACTCCCCTTTATCAGATGGAAGGAAGTACTATTGGAGAACTGAGAGATTAAATGTTAAGGCGAAGGTGATATCTACATAGAGCAATCAAATCAGCCAAAGTGGAGTGAACCCAATACACCATGATGAGGCCGCACAAAAATCAACCACATTAACTGTAGTGTGATCATATTGTTAGAAATAATACCATCAAGCTCTGCAACAACCCAGTAACTTTTGCTGTAATATCAAACTGAGAGTCTCTGTTCTTTCATTAAAGAATCATAAGGAAGCATAGGTTATTAAAAAATGACCAAGTCTAAGATGAACAAAAACTTTTAATTCAAAATCCCTAAAACCATAGGTGATTTCTAGAAGTTATTGTTTGAGTATTAATTTTACCAAGACTCATGATTTAGTTCCATACAGAAATTATACAAGTTTTATCTACAAAATATATTAAAATACATGTTTTATCTTGCTTCCCAAATTTTCCTAATATGTAGAATGTTAGATTTTTCACCATATCTTAGCATTTTTATATATCATAATGTATGTATATGTATACTTCTTTTTTTTTTTTTTTGGTTTTTGGGCCACACCCAGTGACGCTCAGGGGTTACTCCTGGCAATGCGCTCAGAAGTTGCTCCTGGCTTGGGGGACCATATGGGGCACGGGGGATTGAACCGCGGTCCGTCCAAGGCTAGCGCGATAAGGCAGGCACCTTTACCTCCAGCGCCACCTCCCGGCCCCATATGTATACTTCTTATGCATAGCATAATTTAGGAAAAATGTCCAACAACATTAATAACATGGGTAATCAAATTTTGCAGTCACTTAAATAAGTGCAAATTATTCCCTCTGATTATAAATTTGGAATTTAAATAATCTCACTTGCTTTTGTTAATCCTTGGTCTCTTTTCTAGCATTTGTGAACAAACTTTCTCATTTTCTCACTTCCCTAACACATAATAAAGTCAATATTGTGAAATATTGTGAGTTAACATTTATTGAATGTTTTGATGTTATGGCAAAGTCATTTTCTTCATGTAGTTTTTTTTCCAAAACAATGTAGTTACACAATGGTCATTATGACTGACCATTCTCCACAGATATGAGAACACTGAAGCTAACTTCAATTAAGCTATTTATTAAAATTCACACAGGTTGAGTCCTTAGATAATCATTTAGCGTCATTGCCCCTTCTCTTTGTGTGTTTTTGCATTCATGATACTGATTTAGTCTTACAACTTCCCAGATTTTAACAGATGTGAACTGATCAGAGATTTTAAACTCTACAACATGGTTTATTTTACCCTTTACTTTTTTATTCTTTGCCTTAAGAACATTCTTTATATGAATACTGCCTCTCAGTCTCTACCTCATGTTAGTCCCTCAGGAACCAAATTATAAATCATGACTTGGCAAACCCAAGTTAAACCTATAAGTGATAGCCCAGAATCCAGTCAAGTCACCATTGTGCAGTGCTTTATCTAATCCCCAAGTGATAGTATTTGGAGATTCAGCTTGGCAGAAGATAAATAGGTCATGAAAATTAAGTGTTCATTAATGGAATAAGAAACCTTATGAGATGAGATATGAAAATTGTTGATCTTTCCTTCCTGTGAGCATGTATGCAAAACAAAGAGGATTCTCCTCAAGAACTGAGTCTGCTGACATCTTAATCTCAGATTTCCCAATTTACAGAACTGTGAGAATTGTGTTCTAGCATCACAAGCCAAACTACTTATTGTTCAGTATTATAGAAATACAGCTAGTAAGTTGCAGAGGAGAGATTCAAATACACATCTACAGAATCACCAACCCAGCTGCTCTCACTTTTACTTTATATTAACTGTGAAGTGGTATACAAGAGAACTTAACACAAGGCCCATGGCACCATGGTCCAAATAATAGAAATGAAGAGATTTTAAAAGGCAAAGAGAAGAGAGATCAGGACAATGAATAGGGATGTTGAAAATTTTAGAGGTATCTAGACGAAGGAGATCATTTATAGGAGGCAAATTCTCTTCATGCCTCAGCTCAGTCCTCAATGCCCCTCTCACTCACCTCTGGACATTCCAGAAAAGATATAAAGCTGATATAAAATATGTGGATTCAAGGAAAGCAAACTGATTTAAAATATATCCTTAATGTTTTTAGGTTATATTCTCAACTTTCATTTTAACAGATTAGTAAATGCTTCTGCGGGGCCGGGCAGTGGCGCTGGAGGTAAGGTGCCTGCCTTGCCTGCGCTGCCTAGGACGGACCATGGTTCGATCCCCCAGTTTCCCATATGGTCCCCCAAGCCAGGAGCGACTTCTGAGCGCATGGCCAGAAGTAACCCCTGAGCATCACCCGGTATGGCCCAAAAGCCAAAAAAAAAAAAAAAAGTAAATGCTTCTGCCCATATTTCCACTGATTGTGAAGATCCTGAAAACCACTTATAAGTCAATATTCAATAAATGCTCAAATATAAGTAGATTCTATCTGAAAGTAATATCACATTCTTATGGAATGGAGACCTAGAAATTCACAATAGTGGTTTTCATTAAAGAGCATCCTTGGCACTCTTTATGGCAAAAAAATTATTAGCACTTGTCTTTTGGCAAAATCCCAAGGAAAGCTATTATATTATACCTGTTCATACTCCTTCTATAATTTCAGATATCATTCTTCTTGCTTCCTTCCTTGAAACAATGTAATGTTACTGTGAATTCTAATTTAATTCCAGAAGTCAGTGAGCCATGGTTTCTCTTTTCTTAATATGAGAGCTTTTAGAGTTTTAATTAATTGTTAAAAAGCAATTATATTAAAGGAAATGTAGTATTTATAACATTGATATCAACTGATTTTGTAATACTTAAAGTCGGTAAGAGAAAGATAAAAAGGAGAGATAAACTTGAAATCCTCCTTGACCTCTCCCATTCCCAATACCAACGATATTTTAGAAAAATTTTACGAGAAATGATGCCCCTCTAGCAATACTTACTGCTGAATTTATATTTCAGTTTCATCTGATAAAAGGTAGAACTACATTAAAGAAAGAATAAGTGAGTCTAGATTTTATTTTACTTTGGAAATTGAAATTTACTGAATAAATTTAATAAATCCCTTGGACCAAGAATTCATAAAAATGCTTCAAGTCTCCCACAACTTGAAAGTGACTTGGAACTTATATTAATCAGAGTTCTCCAGATAAACAATACCAAAAGAGTGTGTTGCATGTATGTGATAATAGCATGTATTTATAGTTCATGAGTATTACATATAAAGAAGAGTATGTTTCCTTGGCTGATGGATTTGTTCTCATATTGTTATTTCTTTATTTATTGGTTTCCGGGTTGAACCCGGAGGTCCTCAGGGGTTACTCCTGGCTCTGTGCTCAGAAATCGCTCTTGGCAGGCTAGGGGGACCGTATAGGATGCCAAGATTCAAACCACCGTCTCTCCTGGATCAGCGGCGTGCAAAGCAAACATCCTATCGCTGTGCTATTTATCCAGCCCACTCATTGTTATTTAGTAATTTGGTTAGTAGGTTGATGTTTACACCGAGAAAACAGCTTCATTTATGACTTCTATGATTTTTCAAGGTTGATTGTGACAAAGGAACCTAGAAATACAAGTCAATTCTCCACCTGGTCAAGGTTGCCTTTAATTACACAGCATGTAATCATTGCTCCAGCTTAAAACCCTTTCTCACTCACTTATAATATCAATGGCATTAGAATGAATTCTTTCATCTTTTCTGTTATTGCAGCACATTTTCTTTTTAAAAATAGAAGAAGGAAATATTTTTTCTCTTTCTAAAACTAGTTTGTTCTATTTTTTCTGTACTCTTGCGCTATCAATCATCTCTCTTTTTTTTTTTTTTTTGGAGAACATAGACCCCCAATTAACATCATGTACAAAGGTGAAATCCAAATGGATTAAAGACCTCAATATCAGACCTGATACCATAAGGTATATAGAACAACATGTTGGTAAAACAATTCATGACATCGAGACAAAGGGCATCTTCAAGGAGGAAACTACTCTTTCCAAACAAGTGGAAGCAGAGATCAACAGATGGGAATACATTAGACTGAGAAGTTTCTGCACCTCAAAAGAAATAGTGCCTAGGATACAAGAGTCACCCAC
>PVKC010007669.1:0-29237 GCA_004027635.1 Crocidura indochinensis
AAATTTTTGAGGTTAACTTAAACTAATATGCATGTACATGGAAATGTTAAAAAATAGTTTGCCTCTAATGTTTAAGGAGTTACATAAGTTTTATGGCTTTAGATAGCCTCGTGTGCTGTTAAGAAACATTATAATGTATATAATTATATAATAATTATAATAATATAATCTGGGGACTTGACAAACAAAGTAATTGTACGTGAATTCTGTTTTATTTATCTTAATGTTCGTTGGCCAAAAGTTCAAAGTTAACATATCAACAAGGGGACTTATTCTGAGAATTATGTTACTTGTGATTGTCCTTCTGTAACCTTACCTTGTCCTCTCTCTTTGCATCTTTGTTCTCATAATTAAAAAAAAAAAGGATGTCCTTACCCAAAAATCATCCTGCCATAAGAAACTACAAGCTCCAAGTATACTAATTTGTCTAACTCCAAAGTCTTTCTTTAAAGTCCCAGGAAAGATTCTTTTTAATCATGGTTTTTGCTGCCAGACTTCAGTAATTTGAGATAATGGTGTTCGGAGATATCTTATGTCAAAGTCAGGATGTCTTAAGGCATCTCCTCAGTCTCCTCATAAACATCTCACAATTATGTGGAAAGGCAGGGAAATCTGTCTTCAAACAAGTTTTTGTTGATTTCTAAATTGAAGACACGGTAGAATCTAATCCCACCTTCAGACAAGTATGTTCCAAGGCAGTTCCAAGGCTTGTCCTGGTAGAAGGTCAGTTCTTGGTAGAGGTGCATAAAACCTATATGCTGGATCCAAAATACTGAATCCAAAAATGAGACCCAAGGCTGAAGGGTAATCAGCTGATGTCCAAGTGACTAAAGCCTAAGTCAAGTCACTATAGCAAATGTTCAGGATGGAACATTTAACAAAACATTTCTGAATTCTAATTCTTTTTTTTTTTTTTCTTGGTTTTGGGCCACACCCGGCAGTGCTCAGGGGTTACTTCTATCTGCTCAGAAATAGCTCCTGGATGGCACAGGGTACCATATGGGACACCGGGATTCAAACCAACCATCTTTGGTCCTGGATCAGCTGCTTGCAAGGCAAATGCTGCTGTGCTATCTCTCCGGGCCCTGAATTCTAATTCTTAATTGATAATAACTCCTCTTTGTATCCAATATTTTTTTATTTTACTGTACCCATAAAAAAGGTGCCACAGAATACTATCGGAGCCTAAGGAAAAAATAATAACAAACCAAAGCATAAAAAAACAAACAAATTGAACCCAGTTCTAACAAAAGCACAAAACTTTTCATGTTTGTTATCATAAGATAATAGAATCAGAAGTTATGTTAACATAACATGAAAGAATGTACTTTCGAACAAACTAATTTCTGTTGACTATAAGGAACTGTAGAAAGAAGATTTATTAGAAGAATGTAGGGTTATACTACATTCTAAGAATTTCTACTAGCAATTCTTAAAGAAAGGAGGTAAAGATCTACCCACATAATGAAACATACAACAAAGAACATACATATTGAAGAAAAACACTTAAGAAATAAACAGGGTATATATATATATATATATATTCATAATGAAACATACAACAAAGAACATACATATTGAAGAAAAACACTTAAGAAATAAACAGGGTATATATATATATATACCCTGTTTATAGGTATATATATATATACCCTGTTTATAGGTATATATATATATATATATATATATATCTCCCCTATGAGTCATTTGAAGTAGTCTGAGGGAGGATAAATTCCAGGTTACAACTTCATCTGGCAACAGGGTCTTGTGAAGTCCGAAAAATGGTCACAACAGTCACAGATCAAATAATGTCTAGAGCCAAGTATCTTTAAAAAGCTGAAACCAGCGTATGAACATTGAGTAGAAATAAAGAAATGATCAGACTTAAACATTAAATCTAAAGCCAATAACAGCAGGATACCCAATCTATGACAAGCTAGACACAGAGGGGACCACTTATATTAGCAGCCTGGGGGGCACAGCAAGGGGGATATGGAACCCATGCTGGGAACAGGGGTAGAGGAAGGAGAACACTGGTGGGGGGAATTCCCCTAATTCAATGTCGCTATGTACCTAAAATATTACCGTGAAAGATTTGTACCTAAAATATTATTGTGAAAGATTTTTAATTCACTTTGGTCACAACAAAAATCATTAAAAAAAAGAATAAAAAATAAAAATAAAAAGCCCTAAACCAATACAGCTCACAAGTGATTGCTAATGTGAACTATTGCGTTTGTAGTAAACAAGTGTCAAATGTGAGTTCATTAGTTACAATCAATACAGGCTCTTGTAGCAGTGTTATTTCTTGGAGAAGATTCTTTGGCTGTAGTGACTAGAAGATGTGGGCACTCTTGTAATTTTTGTTCAATTTTTCTGTGAACCTATAAATTGTTCTCTAAAAATAAAGTTTATTAATTTAAAAAAAGCTGAAATGGGTTGCAAGCAATGGTAAAGGAAAGTAGTAAAATGGTGACCACCGAGAACACATTAGCAATAGTGGTGGCGGCATTTTCTTCCCTGGGTGGAAACAGGAATTCGGCTGGAACTGGGGGTTCCAACCAGCAACAGGTGGGAAGGGGGTTCCTGAGGAGTTAAGAACTGGAAGTAGGGGCCAGAGTGGTAGCACAGTGATAGGGCATTTGCCTCACACACAGAACACCCGGACAGACGGGGTTCAATTTTAGCATCCCATATGGTACCCCAAGACTGCCAGGGAGCAATTTCTGAGCTCAGAACCAGGAGTAACTCTTGAGCGTTGTTGATACCAGGTGTGACCCCAAAACAAAACAAAAATAGAAAGAAAGGAAAAGAACTGAAGGGAAAAACAATTAACTAAGGGGAAATAATAAATCAGTGGTGAGAGAGTGAGAGAGAACAATAGAAAAAAGGGTTATATACAACATAAACAGACATTACATACAATATGGATAAACATTAAGTTGATATGGGGTGGCCACCACACACAAACTCACACACATAGACCCAGATGTAATGAGCTAAAGCATTTCAAAATACAAAGCTAGCATAGCATGGCAGGTATAAACGTTTTCTATATTTTAAAGGTCCAAGCAGTGGGCATTGAAAATCAAACTATTATTTCTCCCATGTGTTCAGACTCTATAATTTCCAGATGAATAAAGATTCCTTTGGACATTAAACTGCTTCTTCCTAAAATCATTCCTAAATTCCCAGGAGGAATTGGCCCTGTTATGCCACATCTTATCTTGTAAAGGCAATTGAGCTGGGATTACAGTTAAATGTTCAAGGCAGGATATATCTTGACCATAGCTTCCTGAAGTGGCAGGCCCTATTGAGCGCATGCTGCAGAATTCTCCTAATCTGAAAAGTTGAAACCAAAGTTTCCCTTTTATTTTTTTCTTTCCCTTTTTTTGTTTTTATTTTTTGTTGTTGTTTGTTTGTTTTTGGATCACACCCAGTAGTGCTCAGGTGTTATTCTTGCTCTCTGCTCAGAAGTTGCTGCTCCTGGCAGGCATGGGGGACCATATGGAATGCTGGGATTCGAATCACCATCTGTTCTGGGTCAGCTGCATGCAAGGCAAACACCTACCACTATGCTATTTCTCCAGTCCCAGGTTTTTTGGTTATATTGGCTGGGAAGCTGAGCTTATGATAAAAAATGTTCTCTGACCCAAGTTCTCAAGACAGGTTAATTAAGTCTTGGTCTCAAGGTGCCAGTTCCTTGTGCTGGAATAAAAAAGGATTGCATCCTGCAATGTTTTCATAAATTTCCCAATTTGCCACAGTTAAAGCATCTGATCTGGACTCAAGAGATTTGTTTTGGACTTCTCTCCCAGATACCAGGGAGACGGTAAGGAGATGAAAGACAGTTTGTCGACCAATGAAATTCTTTGCCACACCTCAGACGAAGTGTTGGTGGTCTTCTCAGGCAGAGGACACTGACCTGATTACCTGGAGTTTTCATCTGAATAGCAAATGTTATTAAAGGTGTGGCAGCAGGGGGGAATAATTGTAAGTCCCAACATTTATGAAAGCATATTGAAATCACACATCTTCTTTCTATGTTCTGGGACAGAATATAGCCTGACATTTTTCATTGGCATTATCAAAGGCTAATGTTTTAAACAGGATTATTGAATTCTGCCTTTTAATAGCCCCTATCAATTTCCCCAGAAAGTCTTCAAATGGCTCTGTAGCTCCCTGAAAAATCTTTGTATAACTACCCTTACATTTAGTTCCTGAGCCAATTCTTTCCCAAGCCTTCAAAGCAAGTTCCCTGACAAATCTCAAAACATCACAGGGTAACCTTGTCTGCTTATTTATTTTTGTTAACTCTCCTTCTATCAGCATTTTATAAGACAACATGACTCCTGTAATCATCCTTCCAGAGTGATCTAAGCTATTAATTTCACTCTTTGTACCTTAAGAAAAAAAATTTTCAACTGTAAATATTGAGAAGCATTTAAACAGGTTTTGACTACAGTATTAAAATCTGGTCAGTCCAACACCCACCATCAACTCCAGATACCAAGAAATTCTACACAAAATGGAGAAAGAAGACCATACTCTGAACACAGTTTCTTAAATCAACTGAGGCATTCCATATTTAAATTCTCATAGATCGAGGTTTGATTGTTTTTCTGATGGGGGGAATTCGTTTCTGATTCTACATGCCAATATCCTTAAGATTTAGTGGTGGGGCTCTGCTAAGAAAACTGAGGACTGAGGGGAGTCTTTTCCTGTGCTTCTGTCCTTCCTGAATTCTTGGAGCCCTCCTCAGAGACCAGAGCCCTGGGAAGCGAACCCAGAAATCACTGCATTCTGTAGTGAGCCGAGGAGTGAGTAAGAACTGGCTGGCTGTGGAGCTTCCCAATTGGAGAGCTGATTGCTCCTCCTGCTGGAGACTTCACACTACTGCGCTCTGCTAAGAAAACTGAGGACTGAGGGGAGTCTTTTCCTGTGCTTCTGTCTTTCCGGAATACTTGGAGCTCCAGAAGAGCACGGCCACTTCGCTTCACTTTGTGGCCGCGCACTCTTTCTAATCAATAAACCCCATCTCAACACTCAGGAAAAACCACACTACTAGCATGACAATGCGGAAAGCTCGTAGGCAAACACTATGCACTGAGAATGAAGATGATGGCTTGGAAGACCTTAAAATCACAACCATCTGCTTAACCTCTCGAATAAGGAACTTAGAATAGAAATATGGAATATGTTTGTAAAGCTCCAAGAAAACATAGATCAATCAGAACAGAACACAAAGACAGAACTCAGCAAACTACAAACTGAAATAACAGGTCTGAAAAACAAGGTAGCTCAACTAAAAACCTCAGTGGATGCCCTCGACAGCAGGGTAACAGTAGCGGAGGAGAGGATAGGAGTACTGAAAGATGAGATGCAGAAAAACTCAACACAGCAGAAGAAATGGGAAAAGAACCTTAGGACAAAGGATCAGGCAATGGAAAAAGTACTCAAGGAATGTGAACAGATGAAAATAGAAGTCTTTGATAAACCTAAAAGAAACAAAATAAGAATCATTAGAGTCCCATAGACCCAAGTAGGTGATCACCAGGAAGAATCAACTGTCAAAGACATCATCAAAGAGATGATGCAAAGACTACATGCAATCAAATCCTGTATGCCCGAAGAGTACCAGCCAAAAGAGACCCAAAGAAAAACACCCCCAGACACATCATCGTTACAATGACAAATGACAAATTCCACAGATAGAGATAGAATATTCAATGCAGCAAGATCAAAAAAGGGAAATTACATTCAAAGGAGCACACCTAAGACTTACAGCAGACATATCACAAGAAACTCTCAAGGCCAGAAGACAGTGGTGGGATATTGTGACAAGACTGAATGAAACGAATGCCTCACTGAGAATACTGCACCCAGCCCGACTCATGTTCGGGGTTAAAGGAAGAATACATAGCTTCATGGATAAACAACAGCTTAAAAACTTCAAAGATGATAGCCCAGTCTGAAAGGAAAAACTGACAGGTCTATTCTAAGACAAGAGAGACCAACAAACACAGAAAACTTATCTACAAAGATGACATTAAATCCTATGACAATCATCTTCCTCAATATTAATGGACTAAATTCATCAATTAAAAGCCACAGAGTGGCAAAATGGGCCAAAAAGATGAATCCAACCTTCTACTGCTTATAAGAAGCACATCTGAATATTCAGAAAAAAAATAGACTCAAAATCAAAGGCTGGAGGAAAATCATCCAATCGGACAACACCCTCAAAAAAGCTGGGGTGGACACATTAATATCTGATAACAGCAACTTTATACTTAGAAAAGTGGTAAGGGACAAAGATGGACACTATGTTCTAATCAAGGGATATGTGCAACAGGAAGAAATCAGACTATTAAACATATATGCACCCAATGAGAGACCAGAAAATTATCTAATACAGTTACTGACAAATCTGAAATAAGAAATCAATGATGACACAATAATTATGGGAGACCTCAGCACGGCCCTATCAACATTTCATAGGTCAACCAGACTGAAACACAACAAAAACATAATAGTCCTGAAAAGAGTAATGGAAGAAAGAGGACTAGTATATATTTATAGGACACTCCATCACAAAAAAACCTGGATACACATTCTTCTCCAATGTACATGGGTCATTCTACAGGATAGACTACATGCTGACACATAAAACATACCTCCATAAAATCAAGAGGATAGAAATCTTGCAGGCTACCTTTGTTGACCACAAGGCTCTGAAATTGATGTGAACTACAAAGCCACACAGAAGAAAAACTTTAACAATTGGAAATTAAACACCCTGCTACTGAAAAAATAGTGGGTTTGAGATGAAATCAAAAAGGAATTCAAAATTTTCCTGGAAACAAATGATAATGAAGACACAACCCCCCAGAATCTATGGGACACAGCAAAAGTGGTCCTGAGAGAAAAATGTATAGCTCTACAAGCACACATCAGGAAGGAAGAAGGGGTAAGCCTGAATAACTTAATGACGCAGCTCAAAAAATTAGAAAATGACCAATAAAACGAACCAAAAATAGGGAGACAGAAGGAAATAACAAAGCTGAAAGCAGAACTCAATGAAGTGGAAAACCGAAAAACTATCTGAAAGATCGACGAAAGCAGAAGTTGGTTCTTTGAAAAAATAAACAAGATTGATAGGCCATTGGAAAAACTCACAAAGAGAGAGAGAGAAATCTGATAACCCGTATTATAAATGAAAAGGGCGAGATCACAACAGATACTGCAGAGATCCAAAGGGTAATCAGAAACTACTTCGAGAAATTTTATGCTACTAAACATGAGAACCTGGAAGAAATGAAAAAATTCTTTTTTTTTGTATTTTATTTTAACACCTTGATTACATA
Organism: Crocidura indochinensis; assembly: GCA_004027635.1. NCBI lineage: Eukaryota > Metazoa > Chordata > Mammalia > Eulipotyphla > Soricidae > Crocidura > Crocidura indochinensis. The sequence goes on from PVKC010007669.1 coordinate 7,368, forward strand.
CATGATTGTGTTTGGGTCTCAGTCATGTAAAGAACACCACCAGTGCAATGTTCCCATCACCATTGTCTCATATATCCCTCCTCCCCAAGCAACCCTCGCCTGTAATCTAGACAGGTTCTCCATTTCCCTCATACATTCTCATTATTAGGACAGTTCAAAATGTAGTTATTTCTCTAATTAAACTCAACACTCTTTGTGGTGAGCTTCATGAGGTGAGCTGGAACTTCCAGCTCTTTTCTCTATTGTGTCTGAAAATTATTATTATTGCAAGAATGTCTTCCATTTTTCTTAAAACCCATAGATGAGTGATACCATTCTGCGTGTTTCTCTCTGTCTCTGACTTATTTCACTCAGCATGATAGATTTCATGTACATCCATGTGTAGGAAAATTTCATTACTTCATCTCTTCTGACAGCTGCATAATATTCCATTGCGTATATGTACCACAGTTTCTTTAGCCATTCGTCTGTTGAAGGGCATCTAGATTGTTTCCAGAGTCCGCTATGGTAAATAGTGCTGCAATGAATATAGGTGTAAGGAAGGGTTTTTTGTATTGTATTTTTGTGTTCCTAGGGTATATTACTAGCAGTGCTAGAGCTGTATCATATGGGAGCTCAATCTCCAGTTTTTGGAGGAATCTCCATATCGCTTTCCATAATGGTTGAACTACATGGCTTTCCCACCAGCAGTGGATAAGAGTTCCTTTCTCTCCATATCCCACCAACACTGTTTGTTCTCGTTCTTTGTGATGTCTGCCATTCTCTGTGATGTGAGGTGGTACTCATAGTTGTTTTGATTTGCATCTCCCTGATGATAAGTGATGTGGAGCATTTTTTCAACTGTCTTTTGGCCATTTGTATTTCTTCTTTGTCTAAGTGTCTGTCCATTTCTTCTCCCCATTTTTTGATGACTTAGATATTTTTTTTCTTGTAAATTTCTCTCAGTGCCTTGTATATTTTGGAAATTAGGCCCTTATCTGATGGGTATTGGGTGAATAGTTTCTCACCCTCAGTGGGAGGCTATTGTATCCTGGGGGCTATTTCCTTTGAGGTGCAGAAACTTCTCAGCTTAATATATTCCCATCTGTTAATATCTGCTTTCACCTGCTCGGAGAGTGCATTTTCCTCCTTGAATATGCTTGTAGTCTCAATGTCCTGGACTGTTTTGCCTACGTGCTGTTCAATGTATTTTACGGTTTCTGGTCTGATATCAAGTTCTTTCATCCATTTGGATTTCATCTTCGTACATGACATTAGCTGGGGGTCTAAGTTCAACTTTTTGCAATTGGCTAGCCAGTTGTGCCAACACCACTTGTTGAAGAGGCTTTCTTTGCTCCATTTAGGATTTCTTGCTCCTTTATCAAAAATTAGGTGACTGTATGTCTGGGGAACATTTTCTGAGTATTCAAGCCTATTCCACTGATCTGAGGGCCTGTCCTTATTCCAAAACCATGCTGTTTTGATAACTATTGCTTTGTAGTAATGTTTGAAATTGGGGAAAGTAATTCCTGTCATGTTCTTTATCCCAATGATTGCTTTCGCTATTCTAGGGTGTTTATTGTTCCTAATGAATTTCAAAAGTGCCCGATCCACTTCTTGAAGAATGTCTGGGGATCTTTAGAGGAATCGCATTAAATCTGTATAATTCCTTGGGTATTATTGCCGTTTTGATGATGTTAATCCTGCCAGTGCTAAGTTGAATAGTTGTGGTGAGAGAGGACATCCTAGTCTTGTGCCAGAATTTAGAGGAAAGGCTTTTAGTTTTTCTCCATTGAGGTTATTATTTGCCATTGTCTTGTGGTAGATGGCCTTAGCTATATTGAGAATTGTTCCATTCCCATCTTGCTGAGAGTTTTGATCAAGAATGGGTTGAAACTTATCAAATTATTTCTCTGCATCTATTGATATGATCATGTGATTTTTATTTTACTTGTTGTTGATGTTGTGTATTATGTTGATAGATTTACGGATGTTAAACCGTCCTTGCATTCCTGGGATGAAACATACTTCATCATAGTGGATGATCTTCTTAATGAGGCATTGTATTCTATTTGCTAGAATTTTGTTCAGGATCTTTGCATCTGCATTAATCAGCGATATTGGTATGTAATTTTCTTTTTCGTTGCATCTCTGTCTGGTTTGGGTATCAAGGTGATACTTCATTATCATAAAGGTATTTGGAAGTGTTTCCATTTTTTCGATTTCATGAAAGAGTTTTGCCACGATTGGTAGTAGTTCCTCTTGAAAAGTTTGAAAGAATTCATTAATGAATCAATCTGGGCCTGGGTTTTTGTTTTTGGGCAGACATTTGATTATCATTTTAATTTAATCAATATTGATGGGGGTGTTTAGATATGCTACATCCTCTTCCTTCAACCGTTGAAGATTGTAAGAGTCCAAGAATTTTTTCATTTCTTCCAGGTTCTCATTTTTAGTGGCGTAGAGCTTCTCAAAGTAGTTTCTGATTACCCTTTGAATCTCTGCCATAGCAGTAGTGTTCTCTCCTTTTTCATTCCTAATACGAGTTATCAAGTTTCTCTCTCTCTCTCTCTCTCTCTCTCTCTCTCTCTCTTTGTTAGTTTTGCCAGTGGTCTATCAAACTTGTTTATTTTTTCAAAGAACTAACTTCTGATTTTGTTGAACTTTCAGATTGTTTTTGGTTTTTCACTTCATTGATTTCTGCTCTCAGCTTTGTTATTTCCTTCTGCCTCCCTATTTTTGGGTCCTTTTGTTGAGCACTTTCTAGTTCTATGAGCTGCGTCATTAAGCTACTCAGGTAAACCCCTTCTTCCTACCTGATGTGTGCTTGCAAAGCTATACATTTTCCTCACAGTACTGCTTTTGCTGTCTCCCATATGTTCTGATAGTTTGTGTCTTCATTATCATTTGTTCCAGAAATCTTTTGATTTCCTTTTTGATTTCATCTCGGACACATGGTTATTTAGTATGAGGCTGTTTAACTTCCAGGTGTTAGAGTTTTTCTGCTTTGTTCCTTTGGAATTCAGAAATAATTTCAGAGCCTTGTGGTCAGCAAAGGTAGCCTGCAAAATTTCTATCCTCTTGATATTATGAAGATATGTTTTATGTGCCAGCATGTAGTCTATCCTGGAGAATGTCCCATGTCCATTGGAGAAGAATGTGTATCCAGATTTCTTGGGGAATGAGTGTCCTATATATATCCACTAGGCCTCTTTCTTCTACTTCTCTCCTCAGGTCCAGTATATTCTTGTTGGGTTTCAGTCTGGTTGACCTATCCATTGTTGACAAAGCTGTGTTGAGGTCCCCCACAATTATTCTGTTATTATTGGTGATATAGTTCAGCTTTGTCAACAATTGTATTAAATATTTTGCTGGACCCTCATTCGATGCATATATGTTTAGAAGCGTGATTTCTCCCTGCTCTACATACCCCTTGATAAATATATAATGTCCATCTTTGTCCCTTACAACCTTCCTGAGTATAAAGTTTGCATTATCTGATATTAGTATGGCCATTCCAGCTTTTTTATGGGTGTTGTTTGCTTGGATAATTTTCCTCCAGCCTTTTATTTTGAGTCTATGTTTGTTCTGACTATTCAGGTGCGTTTCTTGTAGACAGCAGAAAGTTGGATTGAGTTTTTTGATCCATTTCGGCACTCTGTGTCTCTTAACTGGTGCATTTAGTCCATTGACATTGAGAGAAATAATTGTTCTGGGATTTGATGCCAGGTGTGTTTTTTGGTTAGTTTTGTCTTAAATTAGGTCTTTCAGTTTTTCTCTTAAGAGTGGGTTTGAATCTGTAAAGTTTCTGAGCTTTTTTTGTCTGCAAAACCATGTATTCTTCCATCAAACCGGAAAGTGAGTTTTGCTGGGTATAGTATTCTAGGTGAAGCATTCATTTCATTCAGTCTTGTGAAATTATCCCACCACTGCTTTCTGGCCATGAGTGTTTCAGGTGACAGTTCTGCTGCAACTCTCAAGGATGCTCCCTTGAATGTAATTTCTTTTTTTGATCTTGCTGTTTGTAGAATTATGTCTCTATCTTTGGGATTTGTCTTTGTTACTAAGATGTGTTTGGGATATTTTTCTGGGGTTTCTTTTGGTTGGTAATCTTTGAGCATGCAAGATTTGATCACATATATTCTTTAGCTTTGGAATTTTCCCTTTAATGATGTTCTTGACCGTTGATTCTTCCTGGAAATTTTCTTCCTTTGTCTCTGGGACTCCAATGATTCTTAAGTTGTTTCCGTTGATCTTATCATAGACTTCTATTTTCATCTGTTCCCAATCTTTGACTATTTTTTTCCATCGTCTGTTCATTTGTTTTAAGTATTTTTCCAATCTCTCCCACTCTATGGAGTTGTTATTTATGTCATCTTCCACAGCACCAATTCTATTCTCAGCTTCTTCTACCCTGGTGTCGAGTTTATCCATTTTACCATTCAATTCATTTACTGAGTTTTTCAGGCCTGTTAGTTGACATGTTATTTCAGTTTGGAGTTTTGTGATTTCTGTCATATTTTCTTGGTTCTTATTAGTATTCTGTTCAATTCGGTCCATGGTTTCTTTGAGTTCTTTCAGCATCTTCCATATTGCTTTTCTAAAGTCCTTATCTGAGAGATTGATCAGTTCGTTGGTCATTATCTGGTCATCAGAATTGTCATCTTCATTCTCTATGTCTGACGCTTGCCTCCGTTGTTTCTCCATTGTCACACTAGTATTGTGTGTTTTTCTACTTGTTGCGGTGGTATTCATTGACTAAATGATGTGTGCAGCCACACTCCTCTGGTTCTGTCCTTTCTGGGTTTGTCGATTTGCCTATAAGGGAGTGGAGTCCTCTGTGGATGAGGCCTCTCAAAGATCAAATCTTGGGCTTAGGCACACAGCAGAGAAGACTGTCCAGAGAGAAATGCTGGGCTTCAGTGATCCAGCAAGTGTCCTTAGTGTGATTTTTTTCTCTTCTTGTTGCGATGATGTTCTTTCCTTAGAAAGAGCACACAGCCAGTAACAAAGCGGAGCGGCCTTGCTCTTCTGCATCCTCTTTTCAGCTGACATCACAAACAGGGGACCTGGCTTTTGCAAAGTACACTCTTCTTGCCAGTTTTCACGTTAATGAGGTGTTCCTAGGCATTCCCGCCCTAGAATGGACCTCTGGGAGAGCAAGGTTTTTTTTTTGGAGTTGATTTTGCTCACTCCCCTGAGGTCCGGACAACAGGAGAGGACAAATAAACACAAAGACAGGACTCACAGTTCTTTGCAGTCAGCCCCACTAGTCAGGCGTGGATTCGCAGAAATTCCCAGCCTGACGTCACAAAGAGGGGACCTGAATTTTGCAAAGTACCACTTCTTGCTGGTTTTCACATTACTGAGGTGTTCCTGGGCGTTCCCACCCTAGAATTGACCTCTGGGAGAGCGAGGTTTTTTTTTGGGGGGGGAGCCAATATGGCCCACTCCCACAAGGTCCGGATGACAGGAGAGGACAAATAAACACAAAGACAGGACTCACAGTTCTTCGCAGTCAGCCCCACTAGGCAGGTGTCGAAATGGAAAAATTCTTGGACACATATAACCTTCCACATTTAAATAAGGAATATCTAAATATAAGAATATCTAAACGCTCCCATCACTACAGAGGAAATTGAAATTGAAATCAAACATCTGCCCAAAAAGAAAAGCCCAGGCCCATATGGATTTCCTAATGAATTTTTTCAAATATTTCAAGAGGAACTACTACCAATCCTAGTCAGGCTGTTCCACGGAATTGGAAAAACAGGAACACTCTCAAACAGCTTTTATGAAGCCAATATCACCTTGATATCAAAACCGAACAGAGATGCTGCCAAAAAAGAAAATTACAGACCAATATCCCTGATGAATACCTATGTAAATACCTTCAACAAAATCCTGGCAAATAGGATCCAATGCATCATCAAGAAGATCATACACAACGATCAAGTAGGTTTCATTCCAGGAATGCAAGGATGGTTTACCATCCGTAAATCTATTAACATCATACAAAAAATCAACAAGAAGAAAAATAACAATCACATGAACATATCAAGAGACGCAGAGAAAGCATTTGATAAGGTCCAACACCCATTCTTAATCAAAACTCTCAGCAAGATGGGAATGGAAGGAACCTTTCTCAAGCTAGTTGAAGCCATCTACCACAAGCCAATGGCAAATGTTATCCTTAACGGAGAAAAACTAATAGCCTTTCCTCTAAATTCTGGTAAAAGACAAGGCTGTCCTCTCTCCCACTCCTCTTCAACATAGTACTGGAAGTTCTTGCTATAGCGATCAGGCAAGAAAAGGATATCAAGGGAATCCAGATAGGAAAGGAAGAAGTCAAGCTCTTATTGTTTGCAGACGATAGGATGCTCTACCTAGAAAACCCTAAAGCTCTACGAAAAAGCTTCTAGAAACAATAGACTCCTATAGCAAGGTGGCAGGCTACAAAATCAACACACAGAAATCAATGGTCTTTTTATACACCAATAATGATAGGGAAGAGAAGGAAAACAAGAAGGTAATTTCATTCACAATAGCACTACACAAACTCAAATATCTTGGAGTCAACTTGACCAAAGACATGAAGGACCTATACAAAGAAAAATATAAAGCCCTGCTCCAAGAAATAAGAGAGGACACATGGAAATGGAAACAATATCCTGCTCATGGATTGGCAGGATTAACATCATTAAAATGGCAATACTCCCCAAAGCATTATACAGATTTAATGCGATCCCTATAAAGATACTCATGACATTCTTCATAGAAGTGCATCAAACACTTATGAAGTTCATCTGGAACAATAAACACCCTCGAAGAGTTAAAACACTCCTAGGGAAAAGGAAAATGGGTGTCATTACTTTTCCCAACTTTAAACTGCACTACAAAGCAATAATTATCAAAACAGCATGGTATTGGAATAAAGACAGACCTTCAGATCAGTGGAATAGGCTTGACATTGTCCCCCCGACATACAAGTACCTAATTTTTGACAAAAGAACAAGAAATCCTAAGTGGAGCAGGGAAAACCTCTTCAACAAGTGGTGCTGGCAGAACTGGTTAGCCACTTGCAAAAAAGCGAACATAGACCCCCAGTTAACATCATGTATGAAGGTAAAATCCAAATGGATTAAAGACCTCAACATCAGACCTGATACCATAAGGTATATAGAATAACACGTCAGTAAAAACTCTCCATGACATTGAGACAAAAGGCATCTTCAAGGAGGAAACTGCACTTTCCAATCAAGTGGAAGCAGAGATCAACACATGGGAATACATTAAACTGAGAAGCTTCTGCACCTCAAAAGAACTAGTGCCCTGGATACAAGAGTCACCCACCGAGTGGGAGAAACTATTCACCCAACACCCATCAGATAAGGGGCTAATATCCAAAATATACAGGGCACTGAAAGTACTTTACAAGAAAAAACATCTAATCCCATCAAAAATGGGGAGGAGAGATAAACAGACACTTTGATAAAAAAGAAATACAAATGGCCAAAAGGCACATGAAAAAAATGCTCCTTGTCACTAATCATCAGGGAGATGCAAATCAAAACAACATGAGATATCACCTCACACCACAGAGATTGGCACACATCACAAAGAATGAAAAAAATCAGTGCTGGTGGGGATGTGGAGAGAAAGGAACTCTTATCCACTGCTGGTGGGAATGCCATCTAGTTCAACCTCTATGTAAAGTGATATGGAGATTTCCCCAAAATCTGGAAATTGAGCTCCCATTCGACCCAGCTATTCCACTCCTAAGGATATATCCTAAGAACACAAGAATACAATACAAAAATCCCTTCCTCACACCTATATTTATTGCAGCTCTATTCACAATAGCCAGGCTCTGGAAACAACCAAGATGTCCTTCAAGAGACGAATGGCTAAAGAAACTGTGGTACATATACACAATGGAATATTATGAAGTTGTCAGGAGAGATGAAGTCATGAAATTTTCCTATACATGTCTGTACATGGAATCTATCATGAGTCGCAGAATAGTCTCATTCATCTATGGGTTCTGAGAAAAATAAAAGTTATTTTTGCACCAATCCTCAGAGACAATGGGAGGAGGACTGAAACTTCCAGTTCACTTCATGAAGCTCACCACAAAGAGTGGTGAGTGCAGTTATAGAAACAACTACACAGAGAACTACCCTAGTCATGTGAATGAATGAGGGAACTGGAAAACCTGTCTGGAGTACAGGTGGTGGTGGTTTGGGAGGGAGAGAGATTTGGGACATTGGTGGTGGGAATGTTGCATTGGTTTAGGGGGTGTTCCAAAGAATAAAAAAAATTAAATTAAAAAAAAGATTTAGTGGTGGTTGTTCATTGTTTTCCTGATGAGGAAGATTGATTTTCAATTCTGTATTAATGCCAATCTCTCTATTTATTAGTCATTGTGAGGGAAGCAGGTCCAATCCAACTAAATCTCTTGCTAAAAAGTTGCATTGGTGGTGGGTGGGTGATAATCTTACAGGTACATCTTCTGAGTTAGAATTTGATTTGGCCATTATTATATCAATTTTGATATTTGTTTTCCTTTGCAAATCAATAACATCTGGTGAAACAACTAGAGGGCCTTCTGGTTTAGTGCTAGTAGAAGGTGGCGGAATACCAGCATCAGGGTTTTTGACTTGACCACATGCAATTACAGAATATACTTTTCTATTTTTCGACTTTTAGAAATAATAGAAAGTGCTTCAGAAACAGTTGAAAGTACTTCAAAAACTTTTAGTGCAATGTTAGAGCATTCAGTCCACATTTTTCACATCTCATGATACATACAAACTAAAATAACAATGAAAAGCACTACTAGAGTTACCAATGCCTAAATTACTGTATTGGTTGGAAAAAAGAAGGAAGTAATTTGCATCAAAAAATCAAGCTATTGTTACAACTTTGAACCAAATAGATGCTAATTTACAAATCCAGGACAGGAAATTCATTTAAAGAGTCATGGAATTAACATCTCATCCATCAGTCGTCAGATGAGTTCTTGCTTCAGATGTCAGGTGAAGTGGAAGCCCAGGGTATTGGAGAGATGAGAATCTGGAAGCTAACACTAATGTAGGAAACAATCCATACACTGTTAAGTGGATACAACAGGTTCAGGAACTCCAACACACAAGCCTTCTGCCCTAGGGAGCAGATTGCTAGCTCAGTGGAGGAAAGCTGAAAATGTAGAAGATTTTTTTCCTTAAGACCTGGGGTTTTTATTAGGAAGCACCAGATCACTCCCTGAGGTGGAGCACCAGTGTTCTAAGGAACCAATCCAAAAGGTGCTTCGTCCAAAATGCTTCTGACCATGATTAACAAGCATATACCTAATAGGGCAGAAACCAATTAATCTAACAAGTAAGTAGGCGTGCTTGGGAAGATGGGCAGTGGTGATCAGAAAGACTCACAGTGGATGGAACTTAGTATAGAGTCTCTGTGAACCACTGAGTGAACCACTGAGCTCTAAGTCTATATAGAAGACTTATAGACAAAGGGTTCACCCACCCACCTGCTTCTTGGGGCTAAGGAACAAATTGGAGAATATTGACAAAATTCTGGGGAAAAGAGACGAGGAAGATCCTCCCAGATTGGCACTATGTCCTGCAGCAAAGGTGTACAGGAGGGCAACTCTTGGATGAAATCCTGCTTCATTAATGGAACATAGTGAGGGGACTCAATTTTCAGCCATTTTCCCTAGTGATTCAGTAACCCACTTCATGGATCCAAGATTCAAATGGCCCTGTCTAATATTGAAGTTATCATAGTCTTTCTTACTGGGATGACCGGGCTACTACTAAGCCGAGTTTCTAACTTTCTAGAACCAGAGGCTGATGCCCAGCTTTCATATACGCTTTACCCAGAGTAAAAGCTGTCTTCATTGACTATTCTGATTTTCTGTAAATTGAACCTATGTAAAAGCCTAACAAAGGCATTTCCCCCAACTTCTTATTTCTCAAACCACATTTTTGCTATGTAAAACCACACCTGGTTAACAGGGCCTTCCTCCACCATGTAGTGTGGGTTCAGGAGAATAAAGAAAGAGTCTCCCTGAGTGTGAGGAACAGAGCTCTCAAAAAAGACATGGGATAGTCAGCAGAAAAATAAAATAAAAAGACATGGCTTAGGAGCACAGGCCAGGGAGAGCTCGGCAAAGAAAGCAGAGGATAGAGAGGCTCACAGCAGAGAAAAACCGTGAGGAATAAAGTGAGCTGACTCCAATGAATATCTTTTCTGACTGCTGTGTATTATTTCTCAGCCACCACCCTGTGTCTTCAGATCCACTAGCCAAAGGCACTAGAGGCTCTGCAGTACCAGGGGAGGGCTCACTCAACACGGTAAATCTTTATATTTTATATTTTTATTTTATACTTTTCCATTGTCAGTGTGCAGAGTGCTTCACTTGAAAATGATGGAGAAGATGCCTATTTCAAGAGAGTACTCTTTCCTGCCTGCAAGATTTCAGCTCAACCCATCATTTATGGACTAAAAAGCTAACTTCCTGCAGTCTTCATTGCCATGCACTCTCACCAAGACCAGGAAACATGTTTTGCCACAGAGTTGGTAAGACAATGTACTCATTCTTACATGGGGTAAGATCATTCTTATACAGTCTTATCTTACTACTCTATATTAGCTGGTTAATTAGATTGGTGGAGATTGGTTCAGACGTATGTCCTTAAAGGAGTGGCTGTTTTCTGTAGAATCTGAGTCTTGTCTTAAGAACTAGACACTCGGGCTATTGTGAGATTTGCGTGACTTTTAATTAATTTCAATGGATTAAAAACACAAATGTTCTTTTAAAATAGTGTTTTGGAACCCTTAGAGTAAATGTCAAGAAAGGAATTTCTGTATTATATGGAAGCTCAGTTTTTAGGTTTTTATTTGTTTTGTGGAGAGACCATATTGTTTAAGAGATTGGAAGTAGTGGAATGAATAAGTGAAAGTAGGGTAACAGTGGATAATTTGATGTTGTTTTTTTTCCCCTATAGTCAGAATGCAACTGTCTGGTGTCTGGGTGTGATGAAAGAACAAAACAAAACAAAACAAAAAAACCAAATACATGAACAAGAATGCACCAGTCATGAGGGTAGATTAGTCCCCCTTTTTTTTTTCTGGATTTTGGGCCACACCTGGTGACGCTCAGGGGTTACTCCTGGCTATTCGCTCAGAAGTCACTTCTGGCAGGCACGGGGGACCATATGGGGAACCGGGGGATCGAACAGCTGTCCAACCTAGGTTAGTGCAGGCAAGGCAGGCACCTTACCTCCAGCGCCACCGCCCGGCCCCAGATTAATCCCTTTCAATGTTGTTTTTAATAATCACTAAGTGGAACTTTTTTCGCTTTTATTTCCCATGAGTAGTAAATTTGGAGGTACTATAGCTCCAAAAGACTCAAGCTCAAACACATTTCCAAGGCAAGAGTCTGAATTCTGAGGAACCATGAGGTTAACTCAGGGTTACTTGAAACATTTTATGCTAATGAACCAGATAAATTAGTCATGGCATGAACTGATCTTTTTTATTATTAATATCTTTATTTAAACACCTTTATTACAAATATGATTATTGTTGAGTTTGAGTCATGTAAAGAACACCCTCCTTCAACAGTGCAACGTTCCCATCACCAATGTCCCAAATCTCCCTCCTCCCCATGTCACCCCCCCCCCCCGTACTCTAGACAGGCTTTCTACTTCCCTTCATGAACTGATCTTAATTGAACAACTGATCTTCTTTTCCCAAAGAAAATAGTGTTTTTATGACAGTGCAGAGCCAAGGAAGATTTTGTTTTGAACCAAGAGGATTTCTGGAGAACTTTTTAATACTAGCTTGCCTAGAAGCAAATGTCAGAGGAAATTTCTGATAGTCCAAATAAGGCTATGAATCATGAAATATACAGATTGTGCAAGGATGAAGTTGGAGATCATTTCTCTCCATGACTGCCTCAAGCTCAGGAGTATATAAAAGCTGACCAAAAAAAGTGGAAATACATACTAAGAAGAAGGCATCCTTAGTTACCTGGGAACTGGCACCAGCAGCAGAGATCGGAGCTGTATTTTTTATATTTCCTGACTCCCACACTCTTATGTAGATATAAGAATATCTTATAACTAAAGGAATATTTTATATTTCATATTTGAGTGGCATCAACTTAATCTTGTACTTAAACTGCTCCATTTCATTTTGTCAGATATCATTATTTGCAATAATGTTGCCAAGAGGAGATAAAATGGCAAAAGTCAAATGGAGAGATGTTATACCAGGATCTGGTTTTGCTTAAGATTTGTAGTTTAAAAGAATACTGTGAGTGAATACTGGCTCCACTGATGTGGTAATTGCATGAAATACATGTTCCATGTATTAGGGAACAAAATTCCCTAACTCTATGAGAAAAGAGAATTGACAAAGGGATTAGGGTCTGTTCTCTCCTGCTTACCTGCCACTTGCCTCTTTCTCATCCTCTTCTCTCTCCTCCATGCCACAGGAAGATGATTTATATGAATTATATAAGCAAACTTTTCTAAATTATGATTTCAAATAGTTTTGCCAATAGGAGGAAGAGAAGGAAGGAAGTTTGTAATATTTAATTTCCATTCCCTAATTCTAGAGGAAGGAAAGTCTCTGGCCAGCTGTGATTCAAAGTTTTTTTTCCTGTTTTTCTTCTCTATGACTTACTCTTTGAGTACTAAGTATCTCTTCCTTCACTAGGGACTCAGGCTTAGTAACTGCACCGTTGTTACAAAACCTGTGGTAGGTATACATCATAGCATTTAGATTTCATTTACAGTATGCCTTTCTTTTACATAAATGTTTTAAACAAATTTTTCTCAAAGTGTCTCAATTTGGTATGGTCCCACTTGTCCCTAGAGAAATATAATGAAGGATGGTATAATATGTTTGTATGGAGATGACAATTCACTAACAGAGAAGAAAAGGTTGACTGCCAAAGAGAAAAAAGATCATGCAGGAATGATGTTGTTGGTAGAAAGAGGGAATGGGGATAAGTGGTAGATTTTGTCTTAGCAACGATCAATAAAAATCTGCACAGAGGAGCAGGAAAAGGGGTAGAGTCTGCCAGCCATGTCTGTAAGAACTATGGTTCCCTATTACATAAGTGCATGTATTGAAGGAGTTTCTCTTAGGCAGGGTATAGGTCCAGGAGATAGCATGGAGGTAAGGCATTTGCCTTTCATGCAAAAGGTCATTGGTTCGAATCCCGGTGCCCCATATGGTCCATCGTGCCTGCCAGGAGCTATTTCTGAGCATGGAGCCAGAAGTAACCCCTGAGCACTGCCAGGTGTGACCCAAAAACCAAAAAAAAAAAAAAAAAGTTGTGTTTACACTGGTTCTTTATCTCAGCAAATTACTGATAGAGAAAAATAGATGAATTTTATGCTAGTAAAAGGTAGAAAGTGTGTTCATTAAAAGCATCTATAACAGAGTAAAAAGATGAGTTGAGACTAGAAAACAGCATTTAAAATAGCTATAAATGTTGTAGCATACATATAGTAGACATAGAATGAATCTTCAATAGAATATGAATGACCTACCCAATCAGAAATGGACAGAATGCACGTTTTGGTACTTGACATAAAATAACTGTCTAAATGGCAAAAAAAAAAATATGGGAAAATGCTCAATGGCCTTAGCCATCAAAGAAAATGCCAATCAAAATTTCAGAGAGAATTAGTTATACTCCAGTGACAATGACTAAATAAAAACCTGGCAGTAGCATGCATGGCTGAAGCTCTAGACTTAACCTGATGGAATTGACTGTAGGGCCTGACAGAGGGTATGGAGGATAGGGACCAAGAAGTTTTGCCTTCTAGTAAAGGCATGGAATTGACAAAATACAGGTTGTCCTTGAAGAAAGTGGTGGATAGTGGAAAGGGGAGAATGGTGGATGGTAGAAAGATTATGGTGGATCTTCATCTTAAATTATTGCTTATACTTAGTATTAAGAAATCTCCATCCCTTCCTCTCATCCCCATAAACTACTCTTCAAGAAGACACATACTTTCATTTATTTTCATGACAAGTAGGAGGAGATTCATGGAACCTGTCAAGAGACTTTTGCTCCACTGAGAAGACATTCCTTTGCTATTCAGGGCCTACACTTTTACATCTTAATGTGTGTGATCATGTGCATTTGGAATCCCCAGTTTTAACCAACAGCCAGCTAGCTATGCAGTGATTTCTGCATGATACAACTGTGATGGGTTAATGGGCTAACTTTGGGAATGACCAAATTGCCTTCAGTCATCATTCTGTGTAAGCATAAACATTCACCTATGGTTAAAAAATGGAATGAATAGCTTATGTAATAAAAATGACTTTAATTATTGTTCTGAAAAGTCTCATGGCTGTTAGACAAGCTGCCAAGCTAACATATTGGCTTTTAAATTATTTCACCCACTCAGCCAAGAAAATGGTTTTATGTGGTGTTTTTTTCCTTCCCCAAATACATTGAAGAATGAAAGATAGCCAGCTCTGACTCATGAATACATAATAAGCACCAAGGATAAGGGAATCTCATAACCCTTCAAAAGCAAATTTGCATCATAAACTGTTCTGTCAAACTTTTCTGCTCATGAAACTACCATTGTTGCGAGTTTGGGACTCCACCTACGTCTCTTTGAATGGCGTTGTGCCCACTCTTTTACCAGGCAGATACAAATACATTGCTCTCAAGTGACACCTGGAGAAATCTGGCACTCTGGGTGCTGCATGCGGTTTGTTTTCTGTCTCAACAAATTATTTGTATTCTCCCATATACAAGCAACTGTTTCTTAAAATAGACTTAGCAGTGTAGCTGGAGTTCTTTTTTTTTGTGAGGACAGCTTCAACAGATTGCATACTATTTCCTTATAAGCTAATGACTTTTGTTTTATTCCTCATAATCCACTTCTGTGGTGGAGTACTCATCTGTTGTATCATTGTTTTATTTTTAGGTTTGAATTGCATAGCATTTTATGCTCTAACTACATTACAAAATTCTTAAGAATCTGCTCTTGTCTGAATACTTTCCTCTCTTAATTATCAGTGTCTCACTATTTCGTTTTTGTTTTTGTTTTTTGGACCACACCCAGTGATGCTCAGAGGTTACTCCTGGCTATGTGCTCAGAAATTGACCCTGGCTTGGGGAACCATATGGGACAATGGGGGATCAAACTGCAGTCAGTTCTAGATCAGCAAGTGCAAGGCAAATCTCCTACCACTTGTGCCACTGCTCCGGCCCTATCACTGCTTAAAAGAAAGAAGGAAGAAAGGAAGGAAGGAAGGAAGGAAGGAAGGAAGGAAGGAAGGAAGGAAGGAAGGAAGGAAGGAAGAAGGAAGGAGGAAGGAAGGAAGGAAGGAGGAAGGAAGGAAGGAAGGAAGGAGGAAGGAAGGAAGGAGGGAGGAAGGAAGGAAGGAAGGAAGGAAAGAAGGAGGAAGGAAGGAAGGAAAGAAGGGAGGGAGGGAGGGAGGAAGGAATGAAGGAAAGAAGGAAGGAAGGAGGGAAGGGAGGGAGGGAGGGAGGGAGGAAGGATGGAGGGAAGGAGGAAGGAACAAATTGTGAATCTAATTTGGTAAATAGGTGTGAAAATATTGATGTCTCAGGTTATGTTATTTTGTTGTTATTTTTGACTGTGTATTATTTATTTGTGGCTTTTTCTTGAGATAGCATTTATTTGCAAAAGTGTAAGTGTTGATACATTTTAGGATATTATATCATCATGTCACCCTAACCCTTATCCTTCTCTCATTGTCCATTTGGCCATTAAGTCCCCTGCCCACACTCTTGACAACCAGATTCTGTGATTAGTGTCTGTGTCATTAAATGTCTCTTCCCTCACTTTCTTTCTTTATATACCACATATGTGTAAGATGATCCAATACTTGTCTTTTTTCCTCTGATTTATTTTACTCAGTATGGCCCTCTGTTCATATTTGAAACATGCTTTTGCTTTTATGTAGAGAAGAAAAATAACCAATTTCCTACTGAAGTATTTGGAAACCAAGTCATATGAGACATAAATCAAGAAATATTATTCAGACTTTAAATGTTTCACCAGAGGCAAAGTAGCAGCTATGCATGCATTTCCAAACACTTTAATTGGAATTACCAAAAATCCTTCATCTTTTGGTGAAAGTAAATATATCAATAAACTTCTATACACATAATAGCAATTCTGCTTCTCCCTTTAAAAATTGGTCTCAGACCATCATATTATTATATCCTCTTTATGAATGATCAGATAAGTCATAATGTTTTATGAGAGGTCTCTTGTTTTAATTTTTTATATTTTGGGGGATTTTGACCACATTTAGTCATGATCAATTATTTATTCTTGACTCTGCTCAAAGATTGTTCTTCAGGGACCCATATAGAATGCAGAGATCAAACCTGGGCTGACTGCATGCAAAGCAAGTATCCGATCGACTATAATATTGCTTCTACTTTTTAATTGATAAAATTTTAATTGATAGAATTGATATGTTAATAAAATAACTTTTAACAATATCAAAAATTTAAAGACTATAACCATAACTTATAACTTTAACACTAAGTGATGATTATAAATAGAAAAATTGTTATTCATATGTTTGTGTGGGCCTGTGTGTGTTAGTGTGTATGTCTGTGTGTGCATATGCTCTTACACTTGTACACAAAGATACGGTGTATCCAATATGAGGTAAAGGTTTGCTACTGAGACTCAACTACCTGTAGCCCTCAATCAAACCAAGTGTTCCAAGACTGATTAACTTATTTGCCTTTCTTGCTTGCAGTGAGGACTGTTTTCAAAACCATTTCCTTCTCCATTCAGCTGTTGTCCTATTGGTGAGGTAAAATTACTCACATTTGCTGTCTTTGTGCTTCTTGAGAGGAACCAGGAAGAACACAGCTTACACCAGGCCCAAGTTTTCATTCCACAACACCCCACAGAGAATCAGATGAAATGATGTCTACTCAAACACCCAAGTGGTCATCCTCTCAGAAACCTGGCATAGGATGCAGATAAAATGTTTCCCCTAGTTATTTATTACCCATTAGCTTCAAAGACAATCAGATATCATGCTGAGTAAAGTCAGTCAGAAAAGAGGGACAGATCTAGAGTGTTCTCTCTCATAAAAAGAAACATAACATGAGAATAATTGATGACCAAAGAAGTTGACATCTGGTCTATAGAATTGAGCTTATCAAGACCATGAAGTGGGTAAGAGATGGAAGAAGACCCTGAGACAATGGTGAGGGGTAAGAATACCATCTGGTGGGGAGGTGTTAAATCATGTCATTCACAATACTATGAATCTCGGTGCTCCCAATAAAATAATAAAAAATTAACAGTACCAAATTTAACAAAATGTTTTCCCCTTATGGTACAAATGTCAGGTGAAACCCTAAACCTGCTTTCTACCCTGTGGGTTCCTTCTTGAAAATCTGCTTTAAGACTCCATCAAAATGAGATGGTCACAGAGATGGTAGCTGATTTAAGCACTCCCCTGGAGGCAAAAGGCAGCAAAATTTATTCCTACACACAGAGAGGAACTTCCTCAGTGGAGACCATGCTGGGGCCAATTCTGTGGTTGGGAGAGAACAGCTCTGTCTCTGTGGTGAATGGAGAAAGCCCCCAACTTCCCAAAGGAAATGGAGAGTTCTCTTGTACATGCCTGTCTTCATATAAAAACTGCTGTGCCTGCAGGTTTGTTGAGGTGAAACCCCTTTGATCACCTAGCAGTCTCTGTTACCTAGGCGAGCAGAACCTCCTAAATCTGTTGATGTGGCTCCAAGGGATGGAGAACAGAGGGCTCTGTGAGTAGAAAATTTAAATAAAAAATAGGAAGAGCTTTGAAGGTGAGGAAATTCAAACATTCAAAGTATTGGGGGTATAGGATCCCATTCTCTCTGTGTTTGAACACTGAATATGCGGACTTAAAAAGAGAATGATTTTTTTTCCCTGAAACTAGAACAGTTATTTGGAAAGAAATATGTCACATTGGTTGAAGTACAGAGATAGTTCTAATGTGGGAAAGAATGAAAAAAAAATATCTTAGGAGGCAGGCACTGTGGTACAAGGGGTAAGGTCTTTGTCTTGCCCGCGCTAGTCTAGGACTGACCGCAATTCGATCCCCTGGTGGTGTCCCATATGATCCTCCAAGCTAAGGGCGATTTCTGAGCACCTAGCCAGGATTAACCCCTGAGTGTAATCTGGTGTGCCCCCACCAAAGAAAGATGGACCTTAGAACTGAAGGGGTTATGTAAGAATGACTGAGTCCTAAGGATCAAGAAAAAGTTGTAGTCAAGGGGGAGAGTAGGGAGAAGATATTTACCTACAAACAAGTTATTTGAATAATCTAGAATATCTCAAACTTGCTCACAATAAATTAGGATATTATAACAAATCACTGGGATCTTTGAGAACCAAGAACAGTGATCAAGGACTCTATTTCTAGCCCATGTAGCATTCATTGCTGAGGACAGTGTGGTAAAACTGTAAAGATAGATCCACAACATGCTTCTCCTGTCATTTAAGATATTCATGTTAAAGGAAGTTTAATAATCCAATTAGTCGACTTTAAAATTCAGAGATGATGAATGTAGGCCCAAAGTTATCAGTTGCAGAAATCAACTTGGTTGTAGTAGAATGGCCCCACATGGGCATTGAATGAAGAGAGCATGTGCCAAGAAATATGGATTCCCCTGGAGAGCTGGGAGATGTTTATCTTTGGCTGATAAATAGCAAGAGCATGAGGATCTTAATTCTCTTACAAACAAGAAACTGGATTGAGCAGTTAATCTAAATGAACCTCAAGGATCATTCTTGAGAACCCATTTTACCAGAACCTAGGCAAGAACTGATCTAAGCTAAAACTTTGATTTCAGCATGTGAAACCAATTGCAAGCAGAGTTTGGTTGGAGTGAAATTTTGAGTTATTTGTCTTTGAAATCATTATTGGATGCATTAAATGGCAAGGTTCACTCCTTGCACTTATATTTTAATAATAACTAGAAACTTAAAGCTATTTAGAGGGCTGCAGAACTAAGTGAGGGGGTCAAGGATGCATAACTTACAGGTGTAAGGCCCCCATTCAGTCCCCAGCCTAGCATGACCCACACTTATGGCACCACTTAATATGCCCCAGGTATCCTGCATTGCCAGGAAGTATTAAATAATTCTGCCCAGTTAGTCTGGTATAATTGGAAGTGGCCCCAGTGGAAATCATGGTTGAGATAGACAAGAAAAGAGAAGGGAAGGGAAGAAAAGGGAAGGGAAGGGAAGGGGGAGGAAGGGAAGGGAAGGGAAGAAAAGGGAAGGGAAGAGAAGAGAAAAGAAAAGAGAAAAAAGAAGAAAATAGAAGAGGAGAAGAGAAGTGGAGAAGAGGAGAGAAGAGAAGAGAAGTGGAGAAGAGGAGAGAAGAGAAGAGAAGTGGAGAGGAGGAGAGAAGAGAAGAGAAGTGGAGAAGAGGAAAGAAGAGAAGAGAAGTGGAGAAGAGAAGAGAAGAGAAGAGAAGAGAAGAGAAGAGAAGAGAAGAGAAGAGAAGAGAAGAGAAGAGAAGAGAAGAGAAGAGAAGAGAAGAGAAGAGAAAAGAAGAGAGCTCTGCCATTAGTCTTTACATGTTGAAGGAAATTCTCAGAAAGCTCTGTCCTTAAATGATATCTAAAATCTCAGGGTAGATGAGAGGAAGTACTGTAATATGACCTCCAGTGATAGGTTATGGAATTGGGTTAGAAATCCTGTCCTAAAAAAAAAAAGAAGTCCAGTCCTGGTTAAGAAATACATTGAAAACCAAATCATGTAAAAAAAATGGTAGCAAATACAATAAGAAGAAAATTTATGTATGCTATGCTAAAAGATTTCCAAACTCATTAACTGAGACTAACAGGGTTGGTATGGAGAGATAAAAGTTTGTTTGCCAAACAGATAAAGTAGCCACAAATTTAAATCACCATATAAGAACCACTAAGAGTAAAGCAAAATTTCCTCAAAATATATATAACGAAGAAAACAAAGTGAAGCTTTTTAATATGTATTCCTCAGAATGTAATATTTTCAGAAAATAGACAATTTAAGTAATGCAGCAGACATAAATTGTCTATATGAATTTGAGGAACATTATAGATATGACACTTTATACATCACAAAATACAATAGTTATTTTTTAAGGCTAGAACTTTCATGATGGGAATGGAAGGAACTTTTCTCAGTGTAGTTAAGGCCAGCTACCACAAGCCAATGGCAAATATTATCCTCAATGGAGAAAAACTAAAAGGGTTCCTCAAAAATCTGGTACAAGACAAGGCTGCCCTCTCTCATTACTCGTATTCAACATAATGCTGGAAGTTCCTGCCATAGAAAAGAAAAATATATCAAGGACATCCAGATAGTAAAGGAAGAAATCAAGCTCTCACTATTTGCAGATGACATGATACTATATTTAGAAAACCTTAAAGACTATACCAAAAAGCTTCTAGAAACAATAGATTCATAGAGCAAAGTGACAGGCTACAAAATTGACACACATAAATCAATGGCCTTCTTGTACACCTATAATAATAAAGAAGAAATGGACAATAAAAAACAATCTCATTTGCATTACACACAAACTCAAAGATATTGGAGTCAACTAAAGAGTGAAGAACCTATACAAAGAAAACTATAAAACCCTAGTTCAAGAAATAAAAGAGGACACACAAAAATGGAGACAGATACCCATCTCATGGATTGGTAGGATTAACATCATTAAAATTGCGAGACTCCCCAAAGCATTCGACTGACTTAATGCAATCCCTCTATAAATACCCTTGACATTCTTCAAAAAAGTGGATCAAACACTCCTGAAATTCATTTGGGACAATAAACACTCGTGAACAGGTAGAGCAACCCTTGGGAAAAGAAATATAGGAGGCATCACTTTCCCCAACTTTAAATTGTATTACAAAACTACAGTCATTAAAAAGGCATGGTACTGGAATGAAGACAGAACCTCACATCAGTGGAATAGACTTGAGTATTCAGAAAATGTTCCCCAGATACAATCAATTAATTTTTGATAAACAGGCAAGAAATGCAAAATGGAACAAGGAAAGCCTCTTCAACAAGTGATGTTGGCACACCTGGTCAGTCACTTGCAAATAAGCGAAGCTCCATCTAACACCATGCACAAAGGTCAAATCCAAATGAATTAAAGACCTTTATATCAGACCTGGAACCATAAGGTATATAAAACCACACATAGGCAAAACACTCAATGACATGGACACTAAACGCATCTTCAAAGAGGAAACAGAACTCTACAATCAAGTGGAAGCAGAGATAAACCAATGGGACTATATTAAGCTGAGCAGCTTCTGCATTCAAAGGAAATAATGTCTAGGACACAAAAACCACCCAGAGAATTGGAAAAACTATTTGCCAAATACCCATAAGAGGCTAATATATAAGATAGACAAGGTACTGACAGAAATTAACAAGAAAAGAACATCTAACTCCATAAAAAATGAGGAGAAGAAATAAACACTTCTCTAAAGAAGAAATACAAATGACCAAAAGCCACATGAAAATAAATTTCCACATCACGTGATTTGATTTCCAAATCAAAACAACTGTGAGGTACCATCTCACACATCACAACGAATCAGAAAAGTTAGAGCTGGCGGGGATATGGGGAGAAAGAAACTCTCACTGCTAGTGAGAATGCCATCTGGCCCAGCCATTATGGAAAACAATATAAAGACTCCTCAAAAAACTGGAAATTGAGGGGCCCAGGAGATAACATGGAGGTAAGGCGTTTACCTTTCATGCAAAAGGTCATTGGTTCGAATCCCGGTGCCCCATATGGTCCCCCGTGCCTGCCAGGAGCAATTTCTTTCTTTCTTTTTTTTTTTTT
>PVKC010007670.1:0-29209 GCA_004027635.1 Crocidura indochinensis
TGTGTGTGTGTGTGTGTGTGACTAAGCAGGGGTCTAGTAAGATAGAGCAGGCCTGGCAGTATGGGCAGGACCTAGTAAGAGTGGGTGGGGCCTATCCTGGCAGGATGGCAGGGCCTGGCAGGGGTGGAGCAGGACAGCAGTGATTCCTGAGCTGAGACTCTGACAGACAGCAGCATGAATTGACATGCAAAAGGCAGGAGAGCCTTCCTTCCACCCACCCCCTACATACATTCCAGTGTCCACTCACAGGGCACCTGTCCTTCAGCCCTGTCCCTTCCCAACTAGGGTTCCAGTGCCTGACCCTTCCCTGACAAGAGTTGCAAAGAAACTAGAGTCACACATATTACTGTAGCTTTGGGTAGAGCAAGTCCACGCCCAAACTTTTAGGGGCTTTGCTACAGAGCTCCCTGCATTCAGCCACAGTCTCAGACCCATCCCATGGTCCACTCCAAACACAAATCCCGCCAAGCTCACATGCAAATGGACAATGGGAAAGACAAGAGACACAACACAGTAAATCCTTTGACACAGAAGAGTCCCAGCAGAAAAGACCGCTGGGCCCAAAGGCATTTGAAGATTGCCCAGGTGATGACTTATCCTTTGTTAAAAAAGACAAAAAGGAGCACGTTGTGGGCTGGGGACTCTGATCAAGGGCTGGGAAAATAACAAGAATGCTGTGACATGACTCGCACTTGAGCAAGGGGCTGTACACTGCGCCCTAGCCCAGGAGGGCATCAGCAGGCAGGACAGCATGTCTCTGCTGGAATTTCACCAGCGTGGGCCCCGCTGATTCTCCAGCTGATCTCGAGTGAGGCACGCAGCCATCAGCTATTAACAAATGCTTGTTAGATAATCTTTCAAAACAGGATGAAAGGAAGGAACCAGGAGGCGTCTTGGGGGGAACTGAAGAATCTGTGAGAGTCACAGATGTATTTTCTCATCAGAACATCTATTAAGTAGCCACTGAGATCTCGGAGGGATGAGAGAATTCTGGGGTCATCACAGATACCACCCACCACCAGAGCTGTATGAGGACAGGGAATATAAGTGGGGGCTTGACACTCAGGGAAACATGCTGTTTCGTGACTACAGCTGCCACATGACTAGCTCCTCTCATAGAGTAATTGAACCTAGTGGGTGTGGGTGCATGGAGACCACAGTCAGAGCAGCTGGGGTGAAGGGGACGCAGAGGAGGCCCCAGTCTATCTCTCTCCTCCAGCATGGGAGTGACAATTCATCCAGTGAGGGTGACAATTGATCCAGGTACATAAGTCTGGTTGCAATGCCCTCTGGGCACCCAATACCTATGACAGTTATTGAACAGGTATCCCAGCTCCCTTTCTGACCTCAGAGGCTAGTACTCCTTCCAGAGCCCAGGCTAGAAGCAGCTGCTTCAGACTCGTCATCAACAGGGGAATCAGGCCCAAGTTCCAGATCTAGAGGAAAGCTGAAACGTCCTTTCCCGGGAACCCCAACTTGGCTCAAGGAGTGTTTAAAAGATGATAAACATATAGTAGTCAAAATCATATGGTATTGGAATAGAGACTCTCCTGCAGATGGAAGAAAATCGAGCAGCCAGGCGAAGTCTCAGATGCACCGACACTTCATCTTGGACAGAGGAGCAAAACATGAAAACCTCCAGAAAGGGCCAATCACATGTAAATAGATAAACTCAGACCCGTCTCGCACCATGTACAAAAGTCAATGCAGAATGGACAAGGATCTCAATATTAGACCCAAATCCCTAAGTTGTCTTGAGGAAATTAAGGCAGAGGAAATCAACCCTTCAAGACACTGAATCTCAAGTCATATCAACTACTCACTGGCATTGGCCAAGCAAAGAAGCTGCTATACCACAAATAAAAAACAACCAGAGTAAAAGGTCACCCTAATGATGGGGAAAGAATATTTGCCCATCACTCATTTGCAAAGAGTTACTCTTCAAGATCTAGAAAGCACTTGCAAAACTTAATGGGAGCGATAGTTCAGCAGGCAAGATGGACCTGGGTTCCATTCCTTGGCATCCCAAATGGGCCCCCAAGCAATACCAGGAGTGATTCCTGAGTGCAGAGCCAAGAGCAACCCCTGAGCATCGCTGGGTATGAACCCCTCCAAAAATATCTATCCACAAAATGGGGAGAAGGGGGGCCAGAGAGATAGTGGAGTAGTAGAATGTTTTCTTTGCACGTGGCCAACCCAGGACGAATGGTTGTTCGATTCCCGGCATCCCATATGGTTCCCAGACCTGCCAGGAGCGATTTCTGAGGGCAGAGCAAGGCATAATCCCTGAGCACCGTTTGATGTGACCAAAAAGACCCCCCCCAAAAAAAATAGAAAGAAGAGCTGAACAGACACTTCCTCAAAGGAGACAGATGGCCAATGAATATAGAAAAAAATTGTTCCTCATAATTTGTCACCAAGGAAATACAAATCAAAAATGACAATGAAAGACCACCTCATGACAGTGAGAGGAACACACGTGGAAAAGAATTGAAGTACAGCACCAATGAGAAGTGACCCTTTTTCATTGCAGATGGGAATGTTGTTGACCTCTATAGAAGACAGTATAGAGATGTTTTTAAAAACCGAGAATTGAGTTTCCATATGACATCTTAATTCCACATCATGACATCTCAAGGACCCCAATGCTCTATTTGAAAAAGATATTTTGGGGGTTGGAACGATAGTACAGCAGGTAAGCATTTGCCTTGCATGCAGCTGACCTGGGTTGGATCTCTGGCATCCCATATGGTCTCCTGAGCTCACCAGGAGTGATTCCTGAGTGTAGAGCCAGAAGTATGCACCATCAGATATGGCCCAGGAACAACAACAACAACAAAACAACAAAAGTTGTCCTATGTATGTTGCAGTATTTTCACAATAGCCAAAATCCTGAAACAACCAAAGAGTCCCAAAGAGATGAGCATACAAAGAAACTATGGTAAATGTGCAAGGTGAACTACTACTCAGTTAATAAGGAACAAAAAGAAATAATGTGTTTTTTTCTGCCATGTGTCTGGAACCAGAGGGCATCATGTTAAATGAAGTCAGAAGGAGAGATAATGATCCATAATAACCTCTCATAGGTGGGATATAAGAAACAGAGTAAGGGTGCCAAGCAACAGAACTGGGAAGTTTACTCAGGGAGTGGAGGGTATGCAGACACAGGTGAGGTACTAGAACATCTCATGCATGAAGCCCCATCAAAACTGGCCTTGTAAAATCACAATATTTAATCATAATAAAAGAATAAATAAAAGATGACAGAGAGGAGCCCTATTCTCCCTTGGACAGGTAGGTAACTGAGAACAGTTTCTCCTCAAGAAAAACAGGAAGATGCCTGGGTGTAAAGAAATACCCTGACTTCTGGGTCTTGGAGGTGCCTTCCATCACCACTATCCCTGTATATCTTTCTTGGGGGTCTCTCATACAGATGCCCCTCCAACTCACACTGGGTTCCCAGCCAGAACAGTCCCCACTTTTGAGCCACAACCTCTCTCCAGCAGTTGGCATTTGGAGTAGAGGGACTGGCTTGGGGAGGGAGCAGAAAGTACTAGATGCCCCCAGGATGGCACCTTAATATTGAGATAAATAGATGCTCAAGAGAGGGCATGAACTAAAGCTTCCAACCACCCTGCAGGCAGGACCCCCCCCCCTCCACCGCAATTCTTTCTGCCTTGTGCTTTTCAGTGTGGAAGTCACAGCTCAGGCCAATTCTGGAAGAATCTGCTCAGAATCTATATCACCCTTGGGGGTTCCCTGAGACTTCGCCTGGGCCTAGCTGGTCATCCCACTGTGGGATCTCCAAACACCCCTGTGATTACAAGTGCCCACCCCAGATCATGTCTATCTCATAAGACCAGAGCTCAGGCCAGGGCAGTGGTTCCGATGGCTAAGTGTAGGCGCTGCATGTAGGATACCCAAGTTTCAGCCCTGGTGCCATGTGCTCCCTGGAATACCATGCCAGGAGGGACCAAACACAAAACTAAGGAGAGCCCCTGAATTGCTAAATATAACCCAACACCAAAACCAAAACCAGAGCAGATGATGTATGGGATAAGTCGGAGCCTGCAATCCAGGGCTATGTGCACTCAGGGCTAGGAAGAGAGGCTGTCTGGGGGATGAGAAAAAGTATTCTGGTGCTCAGGGATTTGCTCCTGATTCTGCCACTCCAATCTCTCACTCTATGTGTCTGGGAAATGGGCTCTGACAGTGCCATACAGGAACCTGTCGGCAGAGAACATGGATCCCTGACTCTATAGACCCCCCAAAACTGTGTGGCCTCCAATACAGCAGTGGGCAGTGTGTGTCCTAGGTGATGGAGCAGGTTCTTAATCCATCTAGAAAATTCATGAGGTTCTTGTCCTGTGGGTGACAAAACGGCAGTAGCCCTTGTGACCAGGCACTCAGCAATTAGCTCCCTAAATATTGTAGGACATCCCAAGTACCATAGAACACCCAATTACAACAAAGCACCTCAGATACCACAGGACATTCAGTCACCATAGAGCATCTTAACTACCAAAGAACACCTTAATTACCACAGAAAACCCAACTACTACAGAACACCCAACTACCATAGATACCTTATTACTAGAGAGCACCCCAAATACCACAGAAACCCTGACTACCACAGATCATCCTAAGTACCACAGAGCTGCCCAACTACCACAGATCACCTCGATTACCACAAAGCGCTCCAAATAGCACAGAACATCCTGACCACTATAGAGCACCCCAATACAGTGATCCAACTACCACAGAACATCCCAAATATCACAGAGCACTGACTGCCACAGAACAACCTGACTACCACAAATCACCTGATTATCATAGAGCACCCAACTACCATGGAACACTCTATCACAGAATATTGTGACTACCAAAGAGTACCCCGAATGCCACAGAGCACCCCAGATACATAGAAAAGCTTAGATTCCACAGAGCATCCCAATTACCACAGAGAATCCTGAATACCAAGGGACATCCTGACCACATCCTGACACTGGATTCCACAGAACACCCAACCTCTTCAGAGCATCCCAATGCATCAGGGCACCTCAACTATTGCGGAACATTCCAAATATTGCAGAGATCTTCAACTATCACAGAACATCCCGATATCAAGAGCACCCTGATATCACAAATAACCCGGATACGAGAGGGCACCCTGATCCCCCTACTGTGGAGATCCATGACTCACTGTCAGCCTTGCCCTCCTGGATCTCTCCCACAGCAGGCCAAACATTATCTCCCCACTGAGGAGCCTCATCCTTCGAGAATCATCCCAAGGCAGGGAGACCCCGGGGGCTCATCAAGATGGAAGCACTCTCTCTTCTCTTTCTCTGACACCTTCTTCTTCCATTCCATCCCTTTTCCAACCACAATGCCCCCAGAGCTCACCTTCCTGCAGCAGGACTTGAGTTCCTGTAAGTGGTTCCATGCCTGGCCCATGGCACTGGGGAGCCTGTACTCTGAACCCCCATCTTTCCCACCTTACACTGGAACCCACCTGATGAAGAGTTGGGGAGAGAGGGATGGGCAAAGGCTGTAGGATCCACTGAGGTTTAGGGGCGGAATGTGGGGTGTGGGCTTAACAGCCCCTTGATAGGGGGAGGACCGGGATGATGGGAGGAGTCCCCACACACCACCTTCAGGAGTTGGGAAGTTATGTAAGAAGAGAGCATCCCGGGAGGAACATCTGCTGAATCGGAGGCTTTTGCACAGCACGCGCTAACCCCCAGGGCCATGCACCCCAAGGGAAAGAAGCACATCACCTGAGCCCCATTGCTTACTCAGCCCACAGGATCCCAGGGTCTCCTCTTGCTGGGGGGCAGTGCAAGGTTATGCCAGCTGAGGATATCCACAGGAAAAGGAGGTTCCCTGCCCCTCAGCTCAAGCAAGCTGTAGCTTTGCTGCTCCCCGGGCTGCTGCCACTATAACAGATGGGGACAGGCTGGGTGCGGGCCAGTCCCCAGATCAGCACAGAGAGAGCATGAGCAGGGCCCACATGGTGTAGGTGACAATCGGGGGACATGGACCACACCCTTGCTTCCGGGGTGCATTCTGGGAGTCTGTGCCACTGGAAAGGCAAGAGGGGGCATCTGTGACAGGAGGGCCCCTTGGCCTCCCACAAAGGTGCCTGTGGTGACCCCTGGAATACAGAGGCAGGGTCCCAGAAAGAAGAGGTAGTGGAGTCACGAGTTGAAGGCCTGTGGCCTCCATGAGCAAAAGTCTCATTTTCCCAGGATTTTGTTACTCTGACAGTAAGGACCTGGTGGTCCCCATCCTGTGCCTCTAGGAGGGAAGCAAGTTGTGAATACTCATCTCATCTGCAAATAACCCCAGATAAGCCTCTCACTTTCTCCCCATACAAATATCAGGTTAGGGACCTGCCAGCCTAGCAGTGATCCCAACCCATAGAAGTATCACCCATCCCACCCCCGTTCCTTCTGCCACCTGCAGGCTGGGCCCTTTCCCGAGGGGCCCAAAAATGCCAGTTGAGTCACCCAAAACTTCCTTCCTTTGTGGGGTACATGCCTCACACCTCTGATTCAGCAATCTTGAATATTCTGACCAGATTGGGAAGAACTGATTTGGAAATTTGAAGTGCTAGGAGGAAATGGGAGTCCCTGCTTCTCTCCTTTACTATATCCACCAAGGCAGAATAGTGGATTACTATTAATCATGTTCTCAGATTTATGTCATGGGGGTGTGAGAATGGGTGGGGTGGTTCTTTGAAAGGCAATGAATAGCCTAGAGCTGCAGGCATTCAAGCCAAAGGGGACTCTTAAAGATCTAAGTCTGGTGGGCCTGGAGAGATAGCACAGCGGCGTTTGCCTTGCAAGCAGCCGATCCAGGACCTAAGGTGATTGGTTTGAATCCCGGCGTCCCATATGGTCCCCTGTGCCTGCCAGTAGCTATTTCTGAGCAGATAGCCATGAGTAACCCCTGAGCATGCCAGTGTGGCCCAAAAACAAAAAAAAACAAAAAAAAAAAACAACAAAAAAAAAAAAGATCTAAATCTTGATCTCTGAATCTCTGGCAGGTGTTAGCAGCCACAGACAAGGGCAGCCACACACCACAGAAGGAGAAGGCCCTGCTGACCATGGTGGGAGGAAAATGCAACTGAGCTGGGCTGGGACTTTGGGAAGTCTGGGATGGATGGGTGGGTCATGGTCCTGCTGGAGGGTTGGACAGCCACTATCCGTCTGTTCATCTGTCTCTGGGCAATAGTCTTTGCTCCCCATATTAGTCCTATACCTAAGGTATCTTCATGCCAGTGAACAAGTTTCCCTAGGTGCTCCATGCCCTGAGCTCCAGCCTGATCTTCAGTTCTCCCCTGGAAAGTGTCCACCTGGATTATTGGCTCTTCTCCTGCTGTGTGGACAGCAATGCAGCGAACAAGAATAAGGGGGCATGGGGAACTGAGTAAATGTACCCTCATTGTGTGGCAGAGCTGGTCCACCCCCTCCCTGGCATAGGTCGGAGGTGTCCACGTAGATCCAGCCAGGCACAACAGCATCCCCTGCGGCTTCTGGACCGGTCTCCCCAGACACAGGCTGGCTGCACCCCAAAGCACACAAACAGCCTCAGGGAAAGCAGATTCGTTTTGCTTGGAATCTGGAAATGCCAGGGGAATGGGCACCCCACCTCACAGAGCTCAAAGGTCTGCACCTCTGAATGACCACCCCCTAGGAGCAAAGGGCACTTTGAGGTGCAGTGAAGCTGAGGTTCCCACTCACAGCCCTGTGTTTGGGGGAGCCAGATCACCCACGTGGCCTCACCTCTGCACTGCTGTTCTGCCTTTGCTCTGCTCCACACTCTGAAGCACGTGTGCTAATTAGGGTTCAGGGCTCTCTCCAGATGCTCCCCGGCTCACAGGTAGGGGTGGAAAGACCTGGCTCAACCTACACGTCATGATTCCTGACTGCAGGAATCCCCGAGTCACTAGAGAATGTTCCAGAATGTGCCTATGGAGCATTAGCAAATGCAATGAGCCAAACACCCCAGAAGGAAGCACCTCCATGCCCAGTCCTACCTACACGCCCTGCCCTGTAACACAGTCTGGAAAACTGAGGCTACCTTGGTAGGGAGAAAGGGCTACCTCACCACAGGTACTTGGGATATGCAAAATGGAACCTCAAAGACCCCACTCAAACCTGCTCACCACTCATGCTGGCTCCAGATTCCCATTAGGTGGTCATTGGGACTCTCAGGGTGTGATCAGAATCATCCTAGGCCCCTCACCCCACTGGAAGGAGCGTGAAGCTTGAGATGCACACACAAAGGCGCCCACCAGGTCCAGCACATGCACAGTTGCGTCTGCTATCATGTGTCCCCTGTCCATCAGCTACTATCCCTTGAGTAGCTTCATGGCTGATCCCAACCCAGGGCAGGTGCATTGGGGCCCTTACCCTGGGCTCTGATGCTGCTCCTGATCCGGGCAAAGGAATCAATCACATCAGCTCCATGTGCCAGAGCTCAGAGCAGAGGAGGGAGAGGCTGCCAGCTGTCTCTCCAGGAATCAGTGCCAGCCCAGGGGGTGGTTCTGGCTTGTTCCAGGGACCTTAATCCCACAAGCATGTCTCTGTAGTTTATTTCTTCATGTACTGGGATATACCCAGCAGTGTTCAGGGGTCAAACCCAGGCAGTTGCCAATCAGTGCCTAGCCCTTCTGGTCCATCTCAGCCAGGACAGAAACTTGAATGGGACTAGGAGGGTAAGAGGATCATTCTGGGGGCCCTTCATAGCTCAGAGGCTCACCTGGATTAGAGGCACCATAACGACGTGGCTCCTGCCTGAACATGGGAGACAAGCATGTCGTGGCTGTTGGACTCCTCTCAGGAGTACTGAGCAAAGTAGGGATGCACAGATAAGTGCCTCATTAGGGGCCAGCAAAGCGGCCACTGCAAGACAGGCCTGGCATAGTGTTCTCTGCAGGACAGGGCTAACTATAATTGAAGGACTCTGCCCAGTCACCAAAGGTTCATTTTGCATGGCCAGAGCAGGTTCCCGAGTGCCACTGGGCTGTCCTCTCTGTGCATCACCCTGCTGTCTCCTTGTATCCAAATTCTAGAATTCCTAAGTTTATGGACGACACCTGCAGGACATGGTACAGACTTAGTAGAGGAAACCATCTCTATGTTTCTGGCCAGACCAAACCAGAGGCCTGGACACCCCACTCGTAACTTAGGGGCAGTTGGGGGTTGTGACTGCCCCCCGGATGCGTGACAGCAAGATGGGGTGGGTGGCCTCTGCCTGGGTCCCAAACCACCATGACATGGACGTGGCATTGCCATTGACACAGACTGACTTGGGGAGGGTTAGTGTGATAGTACCATAGGGAAGGCGTTTGTCTTGCTGGATTTGATCCCCAGCATCCCATATGGTTCCCTGAGCACCACCAGGAAAAATGATTTCTGAGTGCAGAGTCAGAAGTAACCTTAAGCACCTTTGGATATGGGTCCAAAAACAAAACAAACAAAAAACCAGACTGACTTAGAACGTTAAACAGGACAGAGTTCACCACGATTATCCAAGCTGAGTGGTCTCAGGTTTCTGCCTCTTCCTCCTTCACCCCAGTCTATTCCCACCTCTCTAAGCTCCATTATTTGCTGTGAAATGATATCCCACCATCTCCCCACCAAATTATCCCTGTGCTGGAAGATTCCCCCAAAGCTCAGCCTTTGACTCAAATGCAGGTGAGAAGGCCTGAATCTTAGTTCTAACATAATACTGAGGTCTCTACCACAGACTCGGTGTTTATGAACCTCTACTTGTCACTACTTGCAATGTCTATCCATGTGTGTGTCTCTGTAGAATGTCAGATTCAAGCCAGTGCTTCATGCAGATGGCCCGGGGATCTGGACACCTCCGGAGCATCCACATCTCTATACTGTTAGGTTGGTCACAGGCCACGAGGACACAAGGGATGGCAGAGCTTCTGTCTCCAATTAGTCCACACCTGACTCTCTAGGCCATTCACTCATCTATCCACCCATCTATCTATTCATCCATTCATCTATTCTCCCATGTCTTGGAGCTTCTCCTCACCCCACATCCTCCTTTTTCCCACTGGGACATGTGACTGAGGCCCAGAAAATCAGACACTGAACAAGGTCTAGAGCTTTAGGCACTGGGTTCAATCTCACATCACTTGAAAACTGGATCATCTGTTCCATTCCAGGAGACATACAACACCTCAAACAAAAACCCAAGCAACTGGTTATTGTCCAGAAGTTAAGATGACCGGCTAGTCTCAGTTTCCCCAAGATTGCCCCAGGCAATGCTCTGGGGTGACTCTCAGCAAAAGTGGCCAATGAGAACAGACAGGTGCTCCTACCCAACAGTACTGGGGAACATCAGGACTAAACCCAGGAAAACTCAAAGGCCAAGCACTGCCAGGGCTTGAATCCTGTACTCCACCCATTCCAGGTTTGCACTCCAGCCCTCTAAGTCATCTCCCTGGCCTGTTATTCACTTTCAAACAAGAAGTCCTATGTCCAATGTGGCCTCCTGCCTGCAAATGAATTTGCAAATGATCATCCTAACAGAGAGTGGATCTGTCATGATTCCCTGTCCCAGGACCTCTGTGTACCTCTGGGCATGTTCCCACCCCCACACCTCCACTTGGCACTCCCTCCAACCTCCTGTTCCATTAACTTCTTCCACTTCCTTTTTCCATTTTCCACCTTTAGTGATGGAGGAAACCAATCCCTACCTTGCCCTTCCTTTCTATTCCCTTGATGTAGAAATTCCCCTTGATTACTGGGTAAGAAGAATGCCAGGGACTTGTGTTTATTGAGAAACTAATTAGCAGCAGTAAGAACAACCACTTGAAAGCAAACTTACTCATTAATGTCAGGTCTCTACCTCCCAGGCCTATAGGCATTTATCCATCCATCTACCATTCCATACATCCACTCATCCACTCTTCTTTTTTTTTTTTTTTTTTTTGGTTTCTGGGCCACAACCAGTGACG
The DNA here is from genome assembly GCA_004027635.1 of Crocidura indochinensis. NCBI lineage: Eukaryota > Metazoa > Chordata > Mammalia > Eulipotyphla > Soricidae > Crocidura > Crocidura indochinensis. Next base: position 10,985 of record PVKC010007670.1, read on the forward strand.
CTCAGGGGTTACTCCTGCCTATGCGCTCAGAAGTCACTCCTGGCTTGGGGGACCATATGGGAAACCGGGGGATTGAACCATCCTAGGCTAGCGCAGGCAAAGCAGGCACCTTACCTCCAGCGCCAATGCCCGGCCCCAGCACTCATCCACTCTTCCATAATCCATCCATCCATTTATCCAATAATCTATCCACCTATCTATCCATTCATCCATGCATCCACCCATCTACCCATGCATCCACTCATCTACCCATGGATATCCACTCATCCACCTATCCATCCATTCATTCACTCATCTATCCACCCATCTATCTATTCATCCATTCATCTATTCACCCATCTATCCATTTGTCCATTCATCCAGCTTCCCATTGGGAATCCATCCATATATCCAACAATGCACTGAACTATCCATCCAACAATTCATCCAACTATCCATTATCCGTATTTTCACACCTGTACATCCATCCATCCATCCATTCACCCATTGGAAAGGGAGAGGGGAGTGTAAGGGGGAGGAAGAGAGAGAGGGGAAATAAGGGTGAGTAGGGGAGAGGAAGTGATAGAGAAAGGAAAGGAAGGGTAGGAACTAAGTGCAGGGCTCAGAGGAAGAGGTGAGTGTTGCTGGAGGAGGCAAAATTGTGATCTGCTTGACCCCCTGCCCCTTATGGCACTCCCATAAGAATCTCTAATTCTAGAAACATCTATGAAGACGAAGTGAAAGTTTGCAGGCCACGGCCCTTCCTTTGCCAGGACACAAAGGGCATGGTCCCAGGCTAGCATTACATAAGCAACAGCACTGATTCCTAGGGTATCTAGTGGTTCCCTGACTTACAACACCCTACTTTGGCCTGGCTAGCACTAAACCCCAGCAGCCTAAGGATGTCACTCCAATGGGGCAAACAGGTTTCCTGATGCATCTTGTTCTCTGGGAAACAAGGTTACTGGGGAAAGAACAGGTTTCCTTTCCAAGTCTATGGAACTGATCCACATTTCCTAATCTGGAAGCAGAACATGCTGTGCTCCTGGAGTCTCCCTGGCCATGCTCGCTGGCCAGGGCAAGCCTGGAGTCATGGGGAGGAAGCAAGCCTGATGGGCCAAGTGGCATGAAACTCTCACTCTGAGTACAGGAAAGCAGATCCACACACAGAACACCCCATCCCAATGTCTCCGAGCCTCAGTTTCCCCACCTCAAAAAGGTGCGAACCTATTGCATCTGCAAATCTCATAGGGTCTCAACCTCATTGTTCAGGGCCAATGGTGCAGAGCACTGGGGCCAAGCCATGCAGCACCTCCAGATCCTGGCTCCTTCCTCAGGGGCTGTGGAGCAGAAAGCTGTGAGGTCTTGAGTCTCAGCATCTGCTGGACAGGTGTCAGCCCAAAGCTTTCACCCTCACTGACAGCACCACAGGAGATGTAATGACTCCAGCAATTCTGATGTCCAGCTCTGGTGTCTGTGGTGGCATATAGGCAGAGTGGATCAGGGCAGCCACAGGCACAGAAATCCATTCCCTTTCACTCCCTGCTCTTCCCAAGGGCTCAGGAAAGGTGCAGGGAGAGGAGGGTGTCAGCTCCTTCTCCTGCAGAGTGGACAGTACCTGCCTAGCTCTCTCCCACTGGCTGCCTGCATAGAGTCAGCTTTGGACTGGAGTGAGATGCTGGCCTTGGAGAAGGCAGCAGGAAGTAAGAGGAAATCCAGTCCAGCTCTTGGCCCTTCTCCCTTGAGGGTCAGGCCTTGTTGGGTGCAGCCACACTCGGCAGATATTCTAATACGGATGGAAACTCAGCAGAACCATCACCCAGAACTCAGGAGATATGCCCCTCCACCTGCTGCCTTCTGTCCATTAACCACTGCCAGCTGCCTGCTGCCCACTCCCTGCCACCTACTGCCTGTCGCCTGCTGCCCACCTCCTAATTTATGGCTGTGTTTTCTAGCCATAGTGATAGGGGATTTAACACACTTGACTCATGTCTATGGGCTTCTATGTCCTATGCTCAGTCAGGACCTATCAGGGGCCCACAGTGGAATGACGGGGCTACTGCTGGCAGGGGCTCTCAGAAAGGCTGAGAAACTGGCCCCCATGAGTCCCTGGGAGAATGAACAAGCCCCACCTTCCTTCCAGTCTCAGTGTCCTGTGTCTGAGCACAGCTCAATCAGCAGCAGGGATAAGGAAGGGTGTGGGAACAGCTACAGAATATGCACCGGGGAAACTGAAAAGGAGCCAGCAGCGGAGAAGCAGGCAAGGACCAGGCACCACTGCTCCCCAGGTATGAGGTCTCCCAAGCTGCTTTCTGGAAGCTTCCTCTTGCCAGCAGCCATGGAAGGTGCAAAGTGGCTGGTTGCTAGTGTAAATGCACCCTGGGAGGAAGAGAGAGGTCTGGCAGTAGCAGCATGTTCTGTCCCTGCCTCCTGACACCAGAACAACTCAGAGAAATGGGAGGAAAGGAACCCCTACTAGGAAAGGATCCATCCCCACCTCACAATACCACCACACTGCTGGGGAACTTGAACCAGAGCTAGATGCCGGAGAACCCTTGCTTCCTAGACTCTGACACTCACCCTCTTGATCCTAGCCTGTCTCCAGAAAGGAGGCCCCAGCCTGTGACCCACTCTTCTGCCCATTCCCACCTGTCCTTTGCCGAGCTTCTCAGCACAATTACAGAATGGGAAAAGGAGCACAGAGGGGAATTAGAAGCCAGCTGCAGCTTTCTCACTGTCACCTGGAGCCCCAGAGTACCAACACCAGATGGATCCAGTGTTACCTAGACCCCCCAGAAATGAGGGGCAGCAGGTTACCCCAAATGCCCCACCTGGGGAATCCCAGAAACTGGGCGTCTTAATCTGAGACAGAAGAGGGTACAGGACAGGCTCTTCAGTGGCCTGGGAATGACTGCCCCCCAAACCCTGCAACAGCAGAGCAAAGGCCCAGGGTCCAGGGCCACTTGGTATGCAAAGGGCCTGGTGCTACCTTCTTCTAAGTGCAGTCAGGGAGTGTGCTGGGTTGGAGTCAGAACCAGAGCTGGGTGAGCTCGCTGAGCTAAGACACTTCTGCTTTTGCTTCTGCAAGCTTCCCCTTTCCTGGAAAAACCCACCCACTCCCAGCCAGCACACACTAGCTGTCAGCTGTCCTGCCATCCACTAGCCATCCATGCCAGGGTGACATTTCTGCAGAAACCCCCATGCCCAGGACTATGGTTCTTCATCTCTGAACATCTATTAACCATTGTCAATTGATTAACTTGACGCCTGGAGGAGCCTCCTTGGGCTAGTCCTTCTGTACACTCTCCAGCCTGACCCCACTAATCCCCCAGGTAGGACATGGCAGGGGCATTAGCTGTCTGGGGGATGTGTCAGCAGAGAATGGTGGCAAGAGCAAGGGGAGGCAGATGTGGGATGTAGAAATGGAAAGGACTGGAAGGAGCCCCAACTGCCCACCCCCAGGAGCAACAGGCCCCATAGCTTTCCAGGTAGCCCCTTGGAGTGATGAGATTCATCTGTGCCCCACATTGTGCCACATGGGCACTGTCAGGCAGGGAGATAAGGAGGTGACCCAGGCAGGGGAATAGTGCATGGGAAACCAAGTTCCCTAGCTGTGCCTCCCACCCCCAGTTGAGAGCCATGCTCAGGAGAGCTGGGTCACAGGAGAGACAGGCCACAGGGCAGTCAAACACAGGACAACCAGGGAAGGGACAGTCGGGCCATAAGATAGCCACACCATAGGGGATAGCCAGGTCATGGAACAGTTAGGTACAAGGCAACTGGACCACAGGAGAACTGGGTAAAGGATAGCTGTGCAACTGGACAGCTGTGCCATGGGGCAGCTGGACCACAGAGTAGCCAGGCCGCAACCTGTACAGGGGCTTCTCCCACTTTGCAACCAACCTGGGGGATAAGCGGTTCCCAAACCCCAGGATGGGGCAGCTCAGAACAACCCTGGAACTGGACGGGCAGCTGCCCACAAGTACCAGAATCTGCAACTGGGCTTCTGCAGGCCCCTTCATGTAGCGACCCAGGAGGTAGCCTCACAGTGAGGTGGGGAGGGGTGTCCATGGCCCTGCTGGTCGTGGGGAGTAGCATACCCTGTCATCGAAGGCACCAGTATTCCAGACAAACCACTTCCACACCTAGCTCTTGCCCTGGCTGTTGTGTCCCTGCGGCAAACTGCTGGGTCTCCTTGAGCCTCAGTCAACCATCCCCTCCCCAAACAGAAATAGAGAAAGCTTCTGGGCAAAGCTGATAAGAGCCTGGAGCAGACAGAGGTGCAGCGTGCCCAGCTCAGTGCCCAGAAAAGTGGATCTAGTGTCACTGTAGGCCCCGCAGGTCTAGGAAGGGTGATGCCAGGCCTGGGCACAACTGGCACAAGCTCCCGGGCTGAGAATTAGGTCAGAAGGCAGGTTTTTCAAGCCCAGTAACACGTAGCTCTGAAGCTACACAGCCAAGAAGAAGGGATTGTAGATAGGAGACGGGAGTAAAGAGGAGGTGTAATGGGGTAGGAGTACGGCAGGGCAGCACCTCTGGGAGACCCCAGGTCCAATCCTAGGCCACATAGAATCCTCTTGGGACACCAACCAATTTCCTTTTCAGTAAGTGAGTCATTTGGGGGAGAAATCCCAAGACTAAAGAATTTTCTTTGACTGGCCACTGAGCAGGAACATTAGGGGGTTAGGCAGGCCTGTCAGGCAAGGAGAGAAGGGACAGTTTTGTAGGCCAAAGGGTCCCAAGCCAGGAGGACAGTTCCTCTGGGCCATACCATGGAGCTTCCCTTTCATTAACCTCTGTTAAGTCCAGAAGCATAAGGGCTGGGGTGGTCTCTGCAGGGGACCTGCAGCTGTACCTCCAAGAACTCCTCTATGGTTGGAGAAACAAAGCAGATGCAGACAGGCATCTAGAACTGTGAGGACAACTGGAATCCACACCTCTAGCCTAAACTGTGGGTGTATGTGTCTGCACCACAAGTGTCCCAAAGGGATAATGCCTCCCAGCCTCAGCCAATTGGGGTGAGGTTCAGGCACCAGGCTATGAAGGCTCTGTAGTACAGGTTTCCAGGAGGTGGATAGTCACAGCATTGCGCAGTGGTTGGGACAGTCACTGAGTGCTTGGTTGGGGATGGACACACACACTAAACTGGGGCAGTTACTAGTCACACACTCAGTAGTTAGGGACAGCTATGCATATTCAGTGGTTGGGAACAGTCACGCATATTTGGAGACAGACATATACCCTCAGTGGTTGTTGGGGACAGCCACCCACACACTTAGTAGTTGGGAACAGTTACTCGCACTTAGTGATGGGAGACAGACACACACACTTGGTGGTTGGGGAAAAATCACATACACTTGGTTGGGGTTAGTGACACAAACTCAGTGGTTGGAGACAGTCATGTACAGTCAATGGTTAGAGACAGTCACACACACTTGGTGGCAGGGGACAGTCGCATACATATCCAGTGGTGGGCAGGAGGACCCGCTCCTGTCCCCTCTGTGCAGACTGTGCAGGGGAGGTTGAAAACCAAACCAAAATACCACCAAGGCTGGCCAAGGCAAGGAGGGCAGTGGCTCTGTTGGTGGACATAGTGTGGCAATAGGGACTCCCCTAAAACTAAAATATTTATGCTAGCAAACCCGTTACCTCAATTTTAAATAATCATTGTAAAAGGTTCAGACTCAGATTTGAGGATATAAAGAGCAGGACCAAGGATGGCAAAGGTCAGAGCCTTATTCCCTGTCACCAGGCCATCTAGGGCTGTCCCACCATGGATACTGTGCTGAGACACCCACTAACTGATGAATATCATGGACGGGTGACTGTTTTCTGATTTTTTTTTGGGGGGGGGAAGGGTTATCACACCCAGCAGCACTCAGGTATTATTCCTGGCTCTACGATCAGAAATCACTCCTGGCAGGCTCAGGGGACCATATGGGATGCCAGGACTCGAACCACCATCCTTCTGCATGAAAGGCTAACGCCTTACCTCCATGCTATCCCTCCGGCCCCTGTTTTCAGACTGTTTTCTGATTCTTTGCTGTCGCCAACAGTTTTGGACTACGGAGTCTTGTTTATAAGCTATATCAACCAAACCAATAAAATGCGATAGAGTAAAACTGTGCTCTGAGAGCCGCTCGTGAAGGGTGTGCAGGGCTTTGAGAGGGCATGAAGAGGCCATTGGGTTCAAGTTCCCAGGGATCGGTAGTGCTGGGGATAGACCCAGCCCTGCTCCCAGATGCTCCCTTCCTCACAAGGTCCAGCCTCCCCTCACCTGTCTTAGCAGAGGGGTCAGGAACTCTTAGTTTTTACATGTGGGGAGAATCGAAGCATGTCCAGAATGGATGGAGAACTTTGGACACTAAGGCTTCCAGCAGGAGCAGACCTTGGGGACCCTGGGATCCTGTGTCAGATGAATGTGACTCTACAACCCCCACAAGCTCACTCAGAAATGGAGCCTGGTAAGTGGCAGCACTTGGAGGCTGCCAAGGGATACTCACATCCATATACATCCACACAGGTCCACTCATGTCCACACATGTTCCTACCACCCAGCTCATGGGTGCACCACCTTCTCCAGCTGTGTTCTGAGCTCAGGAACATGCATCCTCCTGCTGTGGGGACAGAGGTGCGTCTATATCCCCCCATACACACATATAGCAATTTGGGCTAAAGATGTGCTTGGGCAAGTTTGCACACAACATGAGCCAGAGGGAGCTGGAGATGGCACCACAAGAGGAGTTCTGTGAGTCACGAAGTCTACAAGTGGTCTACACCAAAGAGAGCAGACTGATATCTGACATGCATGTGCTCATACGTGTGTATTTGTGTGTGCAAATGCCTGCAGGTGAGTGTGAGTACATGTGTTCATGCATCTGTTCAGACCTGTACGCCTAGGTGCCCCGTGAATGTGTGCTTACATGTCTGCATTCCTATATGCATGCCTGAATGTGTGTTTGCATGCATGCAAGCCTACATACTTGCATGCAGGGCAACCCTGAAAAAGGCCACAGACAAAACAAGCTAATTTGGTCTTGGAGCCATTCCCCTGACCTAGGACAGAAGAAACTAACATTTCTAGAGGGTTTAAAGTTAAACCCATGAACCTTTCACCGTAAAACTAATTATTAGGGTCATTTTTGCCATAAAGGAGAACATAATGAAAAATAAATGAGAGAGTCAACCCTGCTGTGTGATTGCTGACTGGGAGAAGTGGAGGGGACCTGTTGACTTTGTGTGTTTTCCTTTTCCGATCTCCTGAAGCTCTCCTCAGAGGGCTAGGAAGGGTCCAGAAAAATAAATGAGAAACACAAAGGACATCACGAAAAATTAAAAATTAATAATCAAATTAAACTGACAAAAAATGTTCGAACACAACCATCTGGTTGAAGACACAAAATGTTCAAGTACATTTTACAATGCAACTGTCAGAGCTCCATGCTGTCTCTCCTTTTTTTTCCTTTGATTTTTTTTTTTGGCCACAACCAGCAGTGCTCAGGGGTTACTCTCAGAAATCGCTCCTGGCTCAGAGGAACATATGAAATGCCAAGAATTAAACCCACATTCATCCTGGGTAAACTGCGTTCAAGGCAAATGACCTACCACTGTGCTACCATTCTGGCCTGCTCTCTCTCCTTTTTGTGGGAGCTCTAAAGCCTAGCTCCCCAGCCTAATCATGTTCCTGCAGGACACATTTGGGGAGCTTTTTTTTTTTTTTTTTTTTTTTTTTTTTGGTGAAATGAAAGAGCTGAGCCAGCTGGCACAGGACAGAGTGGAAAACGAGGCCTTGGCATACACAGAGCTTATTGCCAGTTTCGTCATCAGAGAACTGAAACCAAGTCCTCACCAGCTCGTTCTTCTGTAAAGCCAACTCATAAGTCAGCACAAATATCTGTGGCCAAGCCACCAGCCATGCTTCTAGAGACCCCAGTGCCATGTGACTGTGCCAGACTTCACCAACCCCTAGGTTATCAGTGGTCAGGCAGGAAGTGGCAGCCCCCAAATACATCTGTCAACTGCCCATATAGACAGGGAAGCAAAGGCCACCCACAAATTTCAGGCTGGGCCCAAACTAGATCCCTCCCTTGTCACCCATCACAGAGCAGAAAAGGACCACAGCTTTCCTTCTTCTGAGGAGCCTAGACAAATGGCAGCTGGGCCCAAGATGTTGTCATGGGTACATCTACTCCTCCGGTCTATAGTGAGGAGATAGATGCCATCACCTTCCTATTCATGGTCCCCATCTCTTGCCAGTCTAAGGCCTCACTGACTTCTGCTCCTAGAATTCCTCTGCCACCAAAAACATCTCCAGGCATATTAATGATACCAGCACTAGTCAATCACCTTAACAAAAGGCACCAATAATTGTCCCAGGGACCTGAAGGAAAAAGCAACCAGCCCTATAATGTTCTTATAAAATGGCTTCTTTGAGGCTAGGGTCATAGTGGTAGAGTGTTTTGCCTTGCAGGCAGCCAACCTAAGAAGACCGGTTCCTTCCCGCCTGTCAGGAGTGATTTCTGAGTACAGAGCAAAAAGTAACTCCTAAATGTGGTCAAGTGTGACCACAAAACAAACAAGAGAGAAACAAACAAAAAGGCTCCTTCATGGAACAAGATTTTTTTTTGTGGTTTTTGGGTCACACCCGGCAGTGCTCAGGGGTTACTCCTGGCTCCATGCTCAGAAATTGCTCCTGGCAGGCACGGGAGACCATATGGGGCACCGAGATTCGAACCGATGACCTTTTTGCATGAAAGGCAAACGCCTTACCTCCATGCTATCTCCCGGGCCCCGGAACAAGATATTTTTGTCTAAAATGCTTGCTTTGCAGTATCTGGAGCTTGTAGATTTTGTAAAAATTAATTTGCCCAGATTTGGGGAAGTTAACTTAGAGACTTAACTAAGCATTGGGGTTTTCAATGACTGCATCATAATCTCATCCTAGTGAGTTTGGTTATTCATGTCTCCCTTATCATCAAAACAATGTTATTAACAACAGCTTCATCCTCAACAGAACATCAGCAGCACCAATGCTATTACCAACATGTCATTAGAGAAGCCATCTACAACCACAACTCCAATATCATCCCAACGCCATATCAACAACACAGATGTAGGGAATAAAACAATAGTATAGCAGGTAAGAGGCTTGTCTTGTATGCAGCAGAGCTAGGTCCAATCTATAGCAACCCATATGGTCCGCCGAGCCCACCAGGAGTGATTCCTGAGTGCAGAACTAGGAGTAATCCCTGAGTATCACAAGGAGTGGCTCACAAAACAAAGAGAAAAACAAAGCAAAAACACAAATGTTATTTCTGAACACCAACCTCATAATCTGTACCATCATTGCCTACACATCTCATCACCAGTGTCAACACAAACACCAACATCATTGTTCACACAAATGTGACCACCAACATTTACCTCAACATTATAACCAATGCCATCTTTAGCACCTCTGCCATCACTAATATTTCTCATCAATATCATCAACACAATTAACACCACCACACCATCAGCATCAATGTTAACACCAACAACATCATAATCATCAGTCTCTCAACATTGACATCACCACAAGTGTATTGCTACCACCAACAATATCACCACCACCACCACCAGTAGCATCAATACCATCATCAGGGAGCCGGACGGTGGCGCTGGAGGTAAGGTGCCTGCTGCCTTGCCTGCGCTAGCCTAGGACGGACCACGGTTCGATCCCTCGGTTCCCATATGGTCCCCTGTGCCTGCCAGGAGCGACTTCTGAGCACATAGCCAGGAGTAACCCCTGAGTGTCACTGGGTGTAGCCCAAAAAAACAAAAAAAAATACTATCATCAACACAAATGTCAGTACCAATATCAGCATTCCACTGATTGACCTTGTGGGAGATGGTTCTTGGAGTTAGGTCATAAAAAAGGCAGAAACACTCCATACCCCAAGGGGAAAAAAACCCTTTTCCAAATCTGGAACAATTCTTAAGGGTCATCTCCACCTGGAAAGTTCAAGAGGACCACCACAGCCTTCCTTCATGTAACTGCTTCCGAATCCAACTTTCTTCATGCAATATTTGTTCCTCCACCTGCCCTGAAAGATCAAAGCAAAAGGTAGGGAATTTGACTAGCTGAGAATCACTGTTAGGTGAAGGTAACAAGGACCATGTGAGGAATGATCACTGACTAGGAAATAGACCAAGTAAGCCCAGATGCCCTTCTGCTGAATCTGGTGGCACTTATAGATTCTCTGCTACCTGCACAACCTCAGTGTTAAGCCTCCCTGAAGCTAATGAGGTCATATCTGGAGAAGGGACATGGGTGTCGAATAGAAGGACAGTCCAAGCCCTGAGCCTGGGGCTACAGGCCTCTCCTCACTGCCCACCATTCTTGACCATCAAAAACAGGAATCAGCTGCTTGTAGTCGTACCTGACCTCCCCAACCCCAAGGCCAGCTCTCTCTGACATATAGCCAAGCTGGTGGGTTTGTGGTACCTTCCCTCACATGCAGCCAGGGATGGCTGTCTGCCGGAAAAGGACTCATCTTCTCAACATTCCTGCTGTGCCACTGCTGTGTTACTTGCTCATCATTTGCTCTTTGGCCAGGCACAAGCTCGGGAGGCCATGGCCTCACCAGGAAGCTGTGCTGGGGCATTGGACACACAGGGATACTCACGGACACACACACACACACACACACACACACACACACACACACACACCAGCAAACCCTGCAGGATCCACCTGGCTGAGACCAGCCCTGGCCTACAGCCCATGGGCCTCAATCCTAGAGCTTAGAACATTCTCACTTCTTTGCTCCAAGGCCAACCCACCTAACAAGCAGCTCAGATCCACCTGATACTGAGAAAATGGGGACTGACTCAACTCCAGGTTCCGCTTTCAGCAGCCCCCACCTGGAACAAGCACCCAGGACTGCAGGCATAGCTGTCTATGGAACCCAATCCTCCCAATCCTCCCAATCATCATAGACATATACACTCACCTTATGATATCACCAATATTTGGACCCCATTCATCATCACTTGTATATCACAGACTTATATAAGCACCCAGGATATCAACAGAACTTGGACCCAAATCTTCATCTCTTTGTGTGAAATGGTGGGTTGTGTGTTACACAATCTCAGAAGGGGAGAGGGATTCCCATGCCCTTGTCTGGGCAGCAATTCTCATGCAGGAAATAATCCACACACAGTTGGGAAGGCCAGAAACTCACACCGCAAGCTGTTCACCCACAAGCCAGTTGCTCCACCATGTGGAACCAGGAGCCTAGATGACAGCTCCTCCTCCAGACCTCCTGAATAGCCTTTATTGGGATAAACAAAGCCCACTCCCAAAGGGAGGGGGGGAAAGCCAGATGAGGAGGCAATGGGGAAACTATCTTTTTTTTTTTTTTTTTTTTTTTTTTTTTTTTTTTGGTTTTTGGGTCACACCTGGCAGTGCTCAGGGGTTACTCCTGGCTCCATGCTCAGAAATTGCTCCTGGCAGGCACGGGGAACCATATGGGGCACCAGGATTCGAATTGATGACCTTTTGCATGAAAGGCAAACTCTCCTGGGCCCGGGAAACTATCTTTTTAACATGAAAATCAAAAGAACTGATCAAGAGACATGAGGACCAATCCAAAGGCCTCTACCAACATATGACATGCACCCCAGGATATCACCAAAACTTGAACCTCAATCCTCATACATTTTTACATCACAGACATATGTATGACATGCACCCCAAGACATCACTGGGATCGATTCTATAACTATGATGACTATAAATTACATAATTCTATCTGGACTATTTTGAGAGCTTAATAAATTAATGACTTTATACCTTAGTACTTGAAGAACTGAACTAGGAAAACAGCTCTAAGGATTGCATTCAGACTCTGAAGGCTAGGGGGTCCAGGCTTGGTCCCCAACACTGCATGATCCCCACACCACTGAATGAGTGACCCCTGAGGAATGAGCAGGAAGTATCCCCTAAGCACCACCAAACAACCCCAAAATACAAGATCTACAGTGAAGGTACAGTAGTGAGGATGCTTGCTAGCATTTGGCTGACCCAGGTTCAATTCCAAGAACCTTATATGGTCCCCTAACCTCCACCAGGAGTGATCCCTGAGTGCAGAGCCAGAAATAAGTCCTGAAAACTGCAGGGTGGGGCCTCCAAACAAAAATCCCAAATAACCATAGAATTATAGCTCATGTATAATCATGTACTAACATTGTATAGCACCTTAGCTCACACACTGGTTATTTTGTTTTTATGGCTGTGGAGAAAGATGGGTCTGCTATTAGGTCATTCAATGTTGGGGTGCTATGATAGCAGCTGAGATGAGCTGTTCAATGTCAGGGTTGCTCCAAAAACCCAAGTCTGAGCAACACTGTCCTCCCTCAGTCACCCAGCTCTGGGCCACACCACTGCTGTGCAGAACTAAGCCCCAAGTTCAGTTATAAGATAGCATGGGGCAGGCCCAGCATTCCTCTGTCATAATTCAGTGCTTCATCTAATGTATAGTGAATCCAAAAGCAACACAGAACAGAGATGGGCACCTGCCCTGCCCCCAGCTGATGACCTTTCCAAGAGTCCTCTAAAACCCTCATCTGAATATGCATGAGGGGCAATGGGATGAGCAATAGACCAGGAGTCCTTGGTAACTGTCTCATCATTGCCCACAGTTAGCCCAGTTGCCTGGACATGATGTCCACCCCCTTCATTCAGGAGGCAATGAGGCAGGAAGTGGAGATGCTGCCAAAATCTGCTGTGTAACCCACAGTGGCTGACAAGGGTTCCTGGTAACCGACTGGGGCAGTGTTCACATGGAGGGGGATAAGGCTTTCGGGTCGTCTCTGTCCAGTACACTGATGACACTGTGGGACAGCTTCACCACCTAGACTGGCCCCAGTTTGCCAGGACTATGCCTGGGGCCATAGCCACCTGGTCAGTGTTTCCATTAGCCCATCAATTTGACAATTTGACATAGCCCAGATGGAGAATAGCCCCTAGAAGTTTCCTGCTAGGATCCATGGAATCAAAGCAGAGTGCTGGGCTGTGATGACCACCCTAATCTCTGGCCACCCAGCACAAAACCCAAACAAAGGATGAGTAGAATGGGCTGGCCCAGGAAGGTTTCAGAAGCCTCAAGGGTAAGTAAGCTCAGATGCTGTCCTCCACCCACTCCAAAACTCCTGGGAAACTCAAAGGTGGGGGACAGAGACCCTGAGGAAGTAAGTGATCCTACTGTGGAAAGTGGTAATCAGTCCCTGACCTGCCCTCAGACTGTGGGATGTCCCAGTCCCTCCACTCTATCTTGGCTCACAGCCCATCTGGCCCTTTTGGATATACCCAATGTGCTTCCTAGCAGGGCCTGGTGTGTGGGTCCTTATATTAGCCCACTCCAGAACCGCAAATGGGCTAGGAGAAAATATTCGAGGGGGGGCCCTCTCAGGCCTGGGAACCAGGCTAGTGCCAGCAGGGGTGGCACCCTCATTCACAGGCAGTCCCATCTCTGCTCCTTGGCACATTCCTCCCTTCTGGATGGGTCTCCACTGTCTCCTCCTTCAGGGCTTCCAGCCCTGCAGCCTCCAGGTGCTGTTCAAGGCTGCATTTCTCATCAGTAACCCCAAGGATATTTCAGGGGGGCCACAGGGAAAATCCCATTAGTGGGGATAAGGAGAAAGATTCAGAAAGAGTACTGGTATAGGTTCTCTCAGCCCTGCTTGCAATGTGGGCAAATCACCTATTTCAGACCAATCAGTTAAGGGGGTCAGAGGTGAAAACCTCAGGGTATCTTTGGGAGAGACAATTAATCCCCATTATATTACCCATATAAGCCCACCACATCAGACATAAGCCTGGCCTGTCTTTATCACAGTCTGGCCCCCAGGAGCTGGGTAGGCCTTCCGTTCTGGGCACCTCACAGTTCTGATCTGCCAGTCCTCCTGAATACTGGGAGGTCACACCAGTGTTCCCCAGAGAAGCACCACCCCCCCCACAGGCCTCCCCCGTGCCTGTGGAGCAGACCACACCCCTGGGGTTCCCCAGCACCAATCGGCCTTTGTTGTCCAACCAGCAGCCGCTTAGCTGCCAGGTCAGAGCAGATCAAAGCAGAGCCCCTGGCAGGAGACCAAAGTCTGGATGATCTCTGATTGGTCTGTGACAAGCCACGAGCTGGCAGACAAGGGCTTCCTGTCAACAGGAAGAAAGGATGGAGATCAAATTATTTCAGAGTAGGTAGAGGGAGACAGTGAAGGAAGAGAATCAGATTAATAGGCGCCACTACTGCTCCCCACTCTCCACAGTGGGGTCCCCTGAGGGTGGCTGAGCTCTGAGAACACCCTGTTGGGGTGTCCCATGCCCACCTTGGAACCAGATCACCACCGATGAACCATGCAAAGAAAGGGCTTGCTTCAAGTGGCCCCTCAGCTGTCCACGGTTGTCACCTAAAGTCATTGGCAAAATGTTTGGTTATTTTGGTTTATCATTTTTTACCTTTATTGATTGAGAAACTGTGATTTGCAGTACTGTCAATGTTGGTTTCTCATGTACATAATGAGAATTATTTTGTGTACTTTTCTGTAGTATGGAAACATCACCCCATATACCCACTTTCCTGCCCCCAAGGTCTCTATCATCTCTCTTTTAGCCCCCATAAATTCAGTTCTGGAATCAATTTCCTGTGTGTTACCTTTGACTCTTTGTTACTATTTTGGCAAAATGTGGGTCCCTGGAGTTACAGAGTTGGGCTAGTCCCTCTGGGAATGGTGGGGACCCTCCTGCCCCATGTGATCATGCTCAGGCTGTTAGTGGTTATTGAATCACCAACTAAAAATGGAGGGTGGAGCTAACCCAGTGTCCACAGGCTTGGCCTGCTGCCTGACACCCCCACACTCTCAGAGGAAAAAGCCCCAGAAAAGGAAGGTGGCAACAATGAGTGGAAAACCATAATGGGAAAACAGGAGAAAGGGAAAGTCACATTCAAGAGCACAGTAGTGAACAAAAAGAGCCACAATGGGAAGACAGGAAAAGTCATGGCTTAGAATTACAATGGTTGTCCCTAAGTCTCCGGAGTACCACTTGGGATGTCCCCCAAAAGACAAGGGATCTATCCACAAAGATAACCCCCAAGTCCCTGAATGTTTGATTCTGTAACTGCACACTTTTTTGTGTGTGCTCTGCTAAGTCTCGTGGTGGCTTCCACAGCTCCAGTCACTCTAGGTCCAAATGGGGACTGGGGACAGTCACTTGGCCACCAGTGTGCAGTCACTCAGTAACTGCCTACCAGGGTCCCTGTCACACTTACTCCAGAAAGCCTGTGGGACAGGACCTTAAGCCTCAGTCAAAACCCATGAGTCTAGGATAGTTCTAGGGCCATCAAATATTAGCCTGGCTCCTAAAAGTCTGAAACTCTGAGCCTGAAACCCAATGCTCAGGGTACCCAAACCTCTGGAGGACAGAGTCAAAAGGTAGAGATAGCACGGAGGTAAGGAGGTAAGGCATGCCTAGCATGCAGAAGGTTGGTGGTTCGAATCCCGGCATCCCATGCGGTCCCCTAAGCCTGCCAGGAGCGATTTCTGAGCATAGAGCCAGGAGTAACCAGAGTGCTGCCAGGTGTGACCCCAAAACAAAAACAAAAACAACAACAACAAAAAAGTAGTGCAGTGTGACTCATGATGGGTACCCTGGCTAGAGGCAGAGCCAGAAGTTTGTTCAACAGGCAGGAGCCACAGACAGTGCAGATGACTATACATGGATGGAGGAGTGAAGAAGAATGGGTGGGTGATGGGTGGAAGGAAGGATGGATGGATGATGTGTGGATGGAAGGATGGATGGGTGTGTGTGGGGGCGTAAATGGATAAATGTACAGGGGGATGGGTGGATGGATAAGTGGGTGGATGGATAGATGGATGGGAGAATATATGGGTGGGGGTGGGTAGATAGATGGAAGAAGGATGGGCAAGCAGATGGGTAGACAAATGAACACACAAACTGATGGGTAAGTGGATGGGTCAGTGAATAGTTTCAGGGCTGAATGGGTGAATGGGCACAAGAGACAAACAGACAAATAAATATACGAATGGACAGATAATTGGATGAATGGTTGACTGGCTGGTTGAACTGGTGGATGGTATGATGGGACATGGGTAATAGAAAGAGAGGGAGAGAGGAAGAAAGAAAAGAAAGGAAGGAAGGAAGGAAGGAAGGAAGGAAGGAAGGAAGGAAGGAAGGAAGGAAGGAAGGAAGGAAGGAAGGGAAGGATGGAAAATACCAACTGTTGCACTACAGTTGGAAGAGAAGCATCTCAAAAATAATGAAACCTGCTCTGACCCAGCAGCACAGAAATGGGACCTGCATTTTATATTTAAACTAACATTGGGTGGTTCTGCTGAGGCTTATATAGTATCCCCCGTCCACTTTAAAAAACAACCCCAAAGGTGAGGCAACAAGATGTGCATAGGGTGGTACAAGCTGAGCAAGGTCAAGGCAAGGGTGCCCCATGCCACTGACCCCTGACCTTTGCCTTGCCACAATACTTCAACCCTGATGGTTTCTTGGAGAGTGCTGGACAGTGAGCTGTGGTCGCTGGATTCCCAGGGACAGGGGTCATCCCTGCTCCTTCCACGACACATGATGCCCTTCCTTTAGGGAGAAACTGGACAAAGGGCATGGGGTTGGCCCAAGGCCCTAGGTCTCAGTGGTAAAGGTCCCTGGAAATATGCAGCCAAGGCTTCACTGTGACAGCCCACACACGCCAAGCTGTCTGTCCATAGCCATCCTTAATCCTCTGCTGCCCTTGACTCTATTTTTAGTTGCTCTCTCCAGGGAGTGGGAGGGTTTCTGAATCATCTCTTCAAGAAGGGGCCATGTGTGCCCCTGAGCTGTCCAGTACACTCCCCTGGGCTGGCTCATTGTCCCTAGGCACTGCCTGGTCCCCTCTGTAGCCCTCCCTCACTAGGACCCCTGCTTAGATACCCAAGAGTTTCACGGGTCCTGGAGCTAGCTCATGGCATGAACATATCTGAGGAGGATATTCCAGGCCTTTTGATGGAAACAGCTAAGCTCACTCCAGCACCCATGCCCTGATGAGGTCCCTGCCCTAGAAGAGCAGCCCACTGAACCTTTGGATCTTCCAAAGCCCTTCCAGCATCTTCCTTGTTCTTCCAACTCATGCTACCAACTTGATTCCATCCCCACCAACTCGCTTCTTCCAAACCGACTGGGCTGAAGAAACAGTACTGAAGGCATGTGCTCACCTTGCACACAGCTGAGCCTGGTTCCATCCTCAACACTTTATAGCCAGGTGTGATCCTTGAGCAACAGGCTCCAAACAACAAACCCAGTGAATCCCAAGAATGCGTCTGATTCTTTCCCCTCTCTTTCCCCTACCAAGAGACAAAGCCATCCAAAAGCATGTTCCTTAGACCCTGGAGTTCTTGCAGGAGAAAAATTCTATGGGGAGACAAGAGCTGCTGGGCAGGGTGCTTGCTCTGTAAGTGGGTCCTTCCCATCTTGCACACACACACAGACCAGGAGGAGCAGAAATGAGCCACAAGCTGCCTTGGTGTGGGGGCGTGGCCCTGGGGAACCAAACAGCTCTGGGCCCTGACTTCTAGGCCCCCAACAGATAGCCCAGCTAACCTTGAATTTCTGCAGAAACCACAACAAACTTCTAGTTCATCATGCCAGGGAGAGCAAAATCACCCTCAAAACAAACGGCCTTAAATACACTACCCACACTGCCTACCTTTGACTTTTGTTTTTATTTATATTTATGAGGCTGGTGACACACCTTTTCGGTTTTTATTTATGTGTATGAGCTTGGGGTACGTACCCTATGGTGCTCAGGGTTTACGACTGGGCAGAGGAAAAAGTGTTCAGGCAAGTGCCCTGCCCACTGTCCTTCTAGAAGCACAGCTCTGCCCTGCAGTGCTAACTAATGGTACCTCTAACTCTACGGACAGGAGGATTCTCAGCAGGAGGGCAGCTCAGGGGCTCTGATACCACCATTGGAACCCTGACTCCTCAAGTTCTGGCTGCTATGGGGAGGTCGGTGCCTTTGTCCAATCTACAAACAGGTATTGCATGCTCACGCTGACCCAGCACAGAGGGTGTTTCCTTTCCAAACATAAGGTGGGCTCGGGAACAGCTGGGTCATCAACCTGGTGAAGGATTTAGGAATATGGGGGCCACCAGCCTGGCAGCAATTCTCTCCACACAGGCTACTCCCCCTGCCACCC
>PVKC010007671.1:0-29197 GCA_004027635.1 Crocidura indochinensis
CTTTTCTAGAAATTAAAGGCATTAAGTCACACAGGTAGGAAATACAAAGAAAAATCGCAGTCACCAATTATCTTGGGATTTCTACCAATTAGATGAAAATGAATTCATACAAAAGATCCATATTATCTTGTAAGAACAACAATAAGACTGAAAAACATTACTTTAAGGGAGGACACTTCATCATGATTAAAAGGCCATTCCATTAGAAATATATAATAGTTCTAAGTTTGTATTGGTAAGAAAATAGATTTTTAAGATCAATTAGGTAAAGATGGAAGTAAATTGCTAAAAAAAAAGCACACTATGATAATCATAGGAGATTTTAACATGCTCTGTCAATAACTGATATACCAAGTAGAAAAACAAAATATTTGCAAGACAGCAAAATTTAATAACCTAAATCAATTAAATAGATTGATAAAATTACCTAATTATATTTGTAGAACACTGTATAATTTTTTCCATTGTCCATTTTTTTCAACTGCACATTTAAGCTAGAGATTAATAAAAAATATTGTAGAGAGCAGAGAGAAAATTCAGTGGACTGGAGCACAGGCTCTGATTACAGGAGACCTAGGGTTTTTAGTATATGTATTCTTCATATGGCCCTCTGAGTACTAACATGAGTGATAACTGAGCACTGAGTAAGGAGTAATATCCCCTTACCACTACAGTGTAAGGGACAGAAAAAAAACAAAGCAAAAAAAGTGTAAACCAAACCAAAGTATGCAAAATGTAACTGAAAAAATGCAATTTAAAAATATAAAATTAATTTATATGTAATTCCTAAGCCAAACAAGAGTCATAATAAAAAGCAGAAATTATTTAGAATTTAATCGTAATTAATATGAGATAAAAATATCAGAGTGTTAAAGTTATGAGTGAGTGGTAAAGGGGAAATATAGGTTCAATACACATATGTTGAAATAAGAAAGTTTGAAAATGAATACTTGATTCTCAGGCAAAAGTTAAAAAACATAGCAAATTATGCCTAAAGAAAGGAGAATAAAGATGAGTTAAATAAAGTTAAAATATATAGAATATATGCTTAAAATAAAGATATTAATAACTATGTCTGGAAAAACCAAATAATAATAAAAAGAAAAATTAATAAAGTAAAATTCAACAATTTCCAAATTAATGTACATATATTTTAGTTTTAACCTTTTTTGTGGTGGGAGGTGGTTTGGACTAAACCTGGCTCTACTCAGAACTTCGCCCTGGTTCTGTGCCAGAGATTACTATTACTGCACTCAGGGGAACGATATATGGCCAGATTTGTGTTAGTTGTATATAAGGCAAGCACAGTACCTACCGTTTTATTGCTCCATCCCTATACACATAATTTTAATCTGAACTGAATTGAATGAGCAGACATTTGAAAGTATAGTTTGTCGAAACAGACAAAAAAAGAAAGACTTACACTCATAAAAATGTAAAATCTATTGTTTTCATTTCAGCAAAGATAACTGTAGACATAATTAGTTTCACTTATTATTTCTACTTAGTAATTTCTCTTAGTATTTCTCGCTAATACATATGTGAGAAAAAGGAAAGAAACTGAGTAGAAGAGGAGAAAACAAATATGAAAGGATGGGGCCAGAGGCCAAGAGTTCTCAGGTGCACTGTTAGTGTTAAAAAAAAGGCTAGAACTAAATATTCCAAGCCAAAGGCAACAACAAAGGGATCAAGAGACCCTAATTTTAATAATATAAACTTAAAATGGGCCTGTTACACTGGCAGGCTGGAGTCAGGGGAGTAATATGGGATGCACTTGAGGAACATTGGTGGAGGGAGGTTGACACTAGAAGTGGGATTGACTCTGATCCATTGTATGTCTGAAATCCAACTATGAAGACCTTTGTAAATTACAATGGTTTCAATCAAGTTAAAAGATATTTATGTTTATGTGTATGTATGTCCTCAATGCAGATATTTATTTTTGCTAGATACTAAATTTGTATTTAAGCTTCCATTACCATTATTTTCAATTGAACTTTCTAATACCAAGGCTAGAATTTTACACATGACTCTTCTGTCTCTATTGTTTGTTTTCCTGTTAGGCAGAAATATTGTGTAAGAGGGAGCCTGAACAAAACTAGGAGATGGAATACATTATACAATATTATTATACGATAGACATAATAGAGTTGATATCAAGAATATTATGTATTTATTTACAAACTTTTATAAAACCAAAATGAAAAAAGTCAATGATAATCAGAGAAGTTATATATAATGAAAACCAAATTTAATCTCTGAATTTTTGTTGAAACTATAGGTAGGTTTAAGAAGAGATGCTACAAGGAACTATATAAGTAGAAGCAAATTAGAATGAGTTTACATTGAATGGAAAGAAAAATGGAAATCTGAGCAAAGACTGTATAGCAGTGCAACTATAGATTTCAAAGCTTTAACAGCTATAAATCAGGGGGCTGAGAGCCATGGACTTATATCCTAGACCCCAATACTTAAAGTTTATGAAACTTAAATGTATTAATGTAGGTATCTGGCTGAGAGTTGGCTCCATGAAACACACATTGGTGTTGCAGTGCTAAAGCATTTGGTTGGCTTGATTTATCCTAGTTCCTTTAATGTCAAAAATTCAAGTCCAGTGAAGTTAATTTTGGTGATCCAGGACACCTGAGAATTTTCCAGTCAGTTCTGATTTCCTATTGATACAGAGATTTAGTCTTATACCATAGCAGATGCTTATGTCTCCAAGGGAGTCTAGCTTTAATAATTCATAGTGAATATTAACTGATTATGAGATTAGATGGTCTACTCCAATCAAAACAGGCTTTAAACCCATTCTTCTGGCTTTAGCTGCTTGCATGCAAGCAGGAGGAAGAAATATTTTCTTTCTCCTGCGGGTTATTTTCTGGAAGAGACTTTCATCTGAAATACATTTACACCAATGCTACGTGGTGTCACATCCTGTCTTGTGTTGGAAGATGGCTTTATAGAAGAGCTTAGTAGTGTTCTGGAAAAGCCTGAAATAAAAGAAATGCTTTGACTTGGGAAATGTTAGGAAGATAATCTCAAAATTTTAGCCAAAGAAAACCTTCTTTCTGAGGTTTTCTTTTTTATGTGTCAACACATGCTTACAAATGCAGGTGTTCAGTATAGTTTATGAAGTATTTTTTATGTGAGGGTGGGGGGACAAAATTCAAAATATTTTCTAAACAACAGATTATTTTTCCTTATTTCTATGGAAATAGCCAAGAAAAAAATAGGGCACAATGCAAATCATAATCATCTCTTGACAAATAATTTAGGCAAAGAGCTTCTGGCAAGAAGTCTTCCTGTACCAAATTTCCAACCACTACTTCCCCCCAATAGGTATCCATTGATAGTTTGATTCTTCAAAATTTCTTAGCTACTTCTTGTCTGAAAAAAAACACATTAGTAGTCAGGTTTTTTTTTTAATTTTTATTTAAACAACTTGATTACATACATGATTTTGTTTGGGTTTCAGTCATGTAAAGAACACCACCCATCACCAGTGCAACGTTCCCATCACCATTTTCCCACATCTCCCTCCTCCCCACCCAACCCCCGCCTGTACTCTAGACAGGCTCTCCATTTCCCTCATACATTCTCATTATTAGGATAATTCAAAGCATAGTTATTTCTCTAACTAAACTCATCCCTGTTTGTGGTGAGCTTCATGAGGTGAGCTGGAACTTCCAGCTCTTTTCTCTTTTGTGTCTGAAAATTATTATTGCAAGAATGTCTTTCATTTTTCTTAAAACCCATAGATGAGTGAGACCATTCTGCATCTTTCTCTCTCTCTTTGATTTATTTCACTCAGCATAATAGATTCCATGTACATCCATGTGTAGGAAAATTTCATGACTTCATCTCTCCTGACAGCTGCATAATATTCCATTGTGTATATGTACCACAGTTTCTTTAGCCATTCGTCTGTTGAAGGGTATCTTGGCTGTTTCCAGAGTCTTGCTATGGTAAATAGTGCTGCAATGAATGTAGGTGTAAGGAAGGGATTTTTGTATTGTATTTTTGTGTTTCTAGGGTATATTCCTAGGAGTGGTATAGCTGGGTCGTATGGGAGCTCGATTTCCAGTTTTTGAGGAATCTCTATATTGCTTTCCATGAAGGTTGAAATAGATGGCACTCCCACCAGCAGTTCCTTTCTCTCCTCATCCCTGCCAACACTGCTTGTTCTCATTCTTTGTGATGTGTGACAATCTCTGGGGTGTGCGGTGGTACTTCATAGTTGTTTTTATTTGCATCTCCCTAGTAGTCAGGGTTTTTTTATTTGTTTTTTATACTTACTGCGAGATCTTTTTCCTCAATGATAATATTAATCCACACTCTCAGGTAAGGACACTGGTTGAGAGAAAAAATTCAAACAAGACACTTGCAAAGCTGCTACCAAACTAAACTGAATACAGAGCTATTAAAAATGTTATTATAGGGAGACCATATGGACATGAAATGACAAGGAAAAGAAATTAATCCTAAAATGTTATTTCACTATACCTTCAATGAGTAAATGAAGTAAACTTCATACTTTATTCTAATTTTTGCTCATAGTCGAAAAACACATGTCTCATGTTGAAGTCTGTTTTAATTTAAAACATAAATTGCTTTTAATAATACAAATGAATAAAATTTTAATTCGTTAATTTTATCTTTCAAGGTTAAGTTGCATGACAGAACAATGAGGTTTTTTTTTTTCATACTCAGGCTTTGATCTGGTTTGCTTGGGTGAGTGGGCTACCACAAATATCACCCAAGTAAGGCTGGTCAAGAAATGTTATGTTGGACATTTTTATTGAGATATTTCCCTGAAATTCCAAAACCAAATTTGCAAGGCAACAGAGAATGTAGTTGAATCATCCACACTGACTTTATTGAGATTAGTCATGAAAATGTCCTTCAAACTGAGGATAGCCACTGAAGTTGTCTGCAGAAAAGAGCCAAAAGAACCATCTCATTCAACTGAAAGGATAATAAAAAAAATGAAAGAATTTATTGTTCAAGTAATAAGTATTAAGCTTTATCGTTGCATAGTCATAATAACTAAAACAGGTCAGTATTTGCTATATTGCATATATATGTATATCTTTTGCAAATGGGCAAGAGCATTTATAGCAAATTATTATGAGTTAAGTGTAACTATCCTTGCACATATATGTTAAAATATCTATATAGAAAAAAGTAGGATAGTGATTGCCAGGAATATGAGTTGGGGGAAATTGGGAGCTGTTGGTAAAGAGATAGAAGATGGCTAAGTTTTGGAGACCTAATGGCCAAGGGACTATAGTTACTGGTAGTATATACTTAGAAATTGGTGAGTGTAGATTTTCTTTTTGCCTAAAATACACATTCAATAAGCTTTCTCCAAAATCCTGATTATATGAGGTGATGGAGATATTGATTATTCTTGGAGTAAGTCCTGAGCACTGCTGGGTGTGACCCCCACCCCATCAAAATTATTCTTGTAGTAATCACTTAAGATATGCACATGCATAAAATCATCACATTTCATACCTCAATCGTTCACAATATTTTAAGTCAATTATATCTAAATATGAAATATTAAAATAAATAGAATTATATAGAATGAAAACTCTTTTAATAAGACTTTACCCAATAAATTAATTTGTATATATTATATATGAAGGTAATAGTATAGAATTGTTGTATAGAAAATATGTGTCATGGAGAAAAAGGGAAAACATATAGGCATATTATGTGTGCATTTGTGTGTGTGTAATAAAAATAACTATTGAGTGAGGAAGAGAGAAAAAGAGAATGGTAACAGGGAAATGATTAGAGCAAGTTAGTTAAATAGCATTGCTCTCCGTGGGTGGTGACATACTAAATAGTACAGGTGGTAGAAACATGCTAACTTTTGAGTTCAGGTACTAGTGTTTAAGACAATTTACATGTGGCATTTAATTGTTGACTCAAAGAATCAGATTAATGAAAATTAATCTCCAAAGGATTACTATATATTTATTCTTTATAATATTAAACATTTCTTTGCAAATCAGATATAAATAATTTATTTTTATTATAGTCTAACATGGTAATGATTAGTGTTAGCATTTATGGTTTATTTACATTTATAGTATCGGCAACTACTAACGCACACAAGACCCTCAACAGATGTTCTTATATCAACACTAGTCCACTTATGAACCCCCATTTTCCACATCAATTCTTCCACTGATTGTTAGTATGTTTTATATAATACAAGGTCAATGTTTCATCATTGGTCAATGCTCCCTGGTTTTGCCTCTATAACACAAATAAACGAATTTATTTAGTATTTTTTCATTCTAGTTGCATCCACATTGTAGCAAACTGTAAGATTTCATTTTTTCTTGTAGATTCATAGTACTCCATTATCTATCTTTCTACCAATCATCTATCTATCTATCTATCTATCTATCTATCTATCTATCTATCTATCTATCTATCTATCTATCATCTATCTATCATCTCGATCTATTTATAGCTATACTACCACAACTTTATTAACTTATTTTATTGGATAGTAAGATTGTTTCCAAATCAAATCAATTGTAATAAGTGCTGCAATAAACATAGGTGTGCATACATTGTTTCAATCTAAATTTTTTGTGTTTGTTAGGGTAGATGTCAAGAAGTGGAATCTTGGGCCATCTAAGATGTGCTAGAATTAGTTGTTCAGTAAATCTTCAGAGAATAAACCATAAATGAGTGTTTCTTTAGTTCTGCATCTCAGCCAACACTGCCTCTTTCCTAGTTTTTTTGATATATGCCATGCCATCTTCACGAGTGTGAGATGATACCTCATTGTTGTTTTGATTTTTATCTCTTCGATAATAAGTTATGATGAATACTCTTTCATATGCCTACTGTACATTCATGTCCTCTTTGGAGAGATGTTGTTCATCTCTCTTGGTTTTCTGATGGGATTCTTAATTCATACTGTGTTGTTGATTTCTGAGAGTGCTTTATAGATTTTCTTGGTGCGTAACAGTATTTTATCTGATATATTTTGTGTAAATATGTTCTCCTGTTCAGCAGAGTGCATTTCAGTCTGATTTCTTTTATCATACAAAATCTTTTTACACTGCAGTGCCATTAATTTTAGTTTTATTTACATTCCTAAGAGAGTCAGATAATTGGAGACCCCTCAGAGGTCCATATCATAGACAATTCTACCTATGTTTTTATTTTATATATAATATTGAAAATAATGTTGACAGTAATTTGACTATAGACTGCCCAAAGATACTTTGAAGTTCAATTTATTGATTTTTAATAATTAAAATGATGTTTATTCATAAATCATGGTTTACAAAATTATTAAAAATATAATTGTTTCAGGAACATGATGGTTCAAGATCAATCACACCAATATAATCGTTCCTCTTTTGACATATTAAACTATATAAAACACAGAAAAAGCACTGTCCCCCAAAAGACTGGAAAATAAAATATATGAAAGAATATCAATAATTAGAATGATGTTAATAAAACAAGACCTGGATTTATTTAAAATAAATATTTTGCTTTAATAAATGTTTTAATAGTCATACTAGATATTTGTTTTAAACATCCACACAATCTGCAAAATGCATTTGCAGTATCTCAAAAGTTTTCAAGGTAAAATTTCACAGCCCTCAACTGTTACTGCTAGACATCTGCCAGACTCAACGATGCCACTGAAATAAAGGAGGACCCTGCTAAATGTGTGCTTACTCTTGATACTTGAGGAAAATAGACATATGCGGTTGGGGAGTGCTGACCCTAGTTTTGTGGGGCAATTACTCTCCAGACTCACAAAGTGACTATCAGACTATATCTACATCTGTCTGATCTGCTTAAACTGGGAATTAACCACTGCCATCCTGAGTCTCAGGAAACTAGGAAACTAACTTGGCAAGAGATCCACTTTTTTTTTAAGTTCAGAAAGAACCAATAAAGAATGGCTTTTTACCAAATGATAGGCTCTTGTCTTGTCACAGGAAAGTATTAATGATAAGGCAGCGTAGATAAAACCAAATTTATTGATGTGATAAACTTCATCCTGGGGAATAGATGTGAGCTTTCTTTAGGGAGAGCTGCATACTGGGCCTTTGGGATTTTTTTTAATGATTTTTAAGACCTGGGCTTAGTAGGAAGAGTTTGAACAAAAGGGCAGCTTATAGATCACCTGACTGAGAAATTGCTAAAGTTGTGCTTGCATATGAAATACCGGTTAGATCATGAGTTGCATGTATCATTAAGATCTCATTTGGCAACATTTGGGTGGGTGAATAAAATGTATTTTAAACTAAGGAAGAGAAAAAAGTGAAAACAGGGTTAGACTTCTATGCTCTGAGCTTGTTCTGTCAGAAACTAGTTTTCAAAAATCCTGTATTAGAACGTTGGTAATTTTAAGGTTGACTGTCTTGAGATTTCAAGGCCTTTATTTTTTTTTACTTCCATACTACATGAAATAATCTCTTTTCTTTATCTTTTTGGAGAACACCCGATGTTTATTAGGGTTCATTTCTGGCTAGGCACACAGGAATCACTTCTGTCAAAGCTTGGGAGACTATATGCATTACCTAGGCTCAAACAGGAACTGCATGCAAGGCAAGTGTATTGTCTTTATAACCCAATCTTCTAAATTTTTATGCAGCGTACCACACTAGCTCACTTACCTCATTGAGGGTATTACAACTTTAGTAAAAGGGAAGTTTTTGTGTCTTCCCACCTTCCTCTCTGAAAAGTGTTTTTCTTTCATGCATGTCTGGAACACCCATTGCAGAAACAAAATGAATCCTTCTGCAATAAACACTTCCTACAAATGTGCAAAGGAGAGGAAACTGTGCATAAATATACATCCAATTACTTTTGATTTATAATGAGCAATTAAAGTATACACACTCACACAGATAATCACACATATTAAGAGATATCACCGTTCTGCACCCATTTGGGAGCCAAACCTCCTGACTGCTCCGGCATAGAAATTCACATTCTTGCTAGATGGGAAATTTTAGAAGCAGTATTAATCAAATCCTTCTCACTGCGTCTCTAATTGTCTTGCTATTATAACAGTGATGATTCCTTAGGAAGAAATCACTAAATATGAAGCAAAATATTATTTTCTGAATGCTCTACTCAGAGAAACCACCGGGTTAAATAGCTTTCTTTCTCCCTAAAAAGTAATAAAAACAGTTGGAAAAGAAGCAGGTGTGTGGTTGGCAAGGTGCAAGGCGTTTCTTGGGATTTAATGATACCTGGTAATGCTGAAAAGGGGTGTGGAGGATAAATCCAGTGGCATTCTTTCCAAATTATTAGCCTAAAGCTTCTTTTGTGTGCTCAGAAATAATCTTTATATTCCAATGTTAACTCACTACCCTTTATGCTACCTTATAACCTCTGTTTTCCCTCCTATGGCTTCACCATCTACAATAGATTCTGAAACCGAGAGTAAAATAAAACCAGTGCCAACAATGAGAAGGTTTTCAATAAGATCAATTGAAACAACTTTACTTTTATTTTAAAGCAATATTTCTTCAAGTGTTGTCTTGAGATCACCGTTCTAACAGAGGGTAAATAGCACTCCAGGGGCAGTGCAATGTGTTTGCACTTGCTCTCTCTCAAGGCAGTGCTAGAATTTTCATGGGAAATAAACACATAACAAAATTTTCTACATTCCTACGAAAACAAATCTAAAGATCAACAAATCTCAGATTCCCACTGATGTCGTTTTTTGGCGGGGGAGGGCTACCCTAACAGTGCTCAGAAGTGATTCCAAGCTCAGTGCTTGGGGAGCCTCCTGATAAAGTTGCTGGTAAAGTGAGAACTTTCCACTCTTTCCCAGGGAACTGCTATTGGCAACTCAGAACATGTGCTTTCCTCCTTTTCTCATTTCCCTCTGTCAAAATCAACTGCTCCATATCACTAATCATCGGGGAGATTCAAATCAAAATAACTATGAGGTACCGTCTTATGTACCACAGATATTGGCACACGTCACAAAGAATGACAATAAGCAGTGCTGGCGGGGATGTGGAGAGAAAGGAATTCTTATTATCCGCTGCTGGTAATGTCATCTAGTCCAACCTTTATAGAAAGCGATATGGAGATTCCCCCCGAAACTGGAAATTGAGCTCCCATATTATCCAGCTATAACACTTCTAGGCATATACCCAAGGAACACAAAAATACAATACAAAAATTCCTTCCTCACACCTATATTCATTGCAGCGCTATTACAATAGCCAGACTCTGGAAACAACCCAGATGCCCTTCAACACATAAATGACTAAAGAAACTGTGGTACATATACACAATGGAATATTATGCAGACATCAGGAGAGATGAAGTTATGAAATTTTCCTATACCTGGAAGTGTATGGAATCTATTTTGCTAAATTAAATAAGTCAGAGGTAGAGATAGATACAGAATAGTCTCCCTCATTTATGGATTTTAAGAAAAATAAAAGACATTCTTGCAAAAATTTTCAGAGACAAAAGAGAGGAGGGCTGGAAGTTCCAGCTCACTTCATGAAGCTCACCACAAAGAATGATGAGTACACTTAGAAATAACTACATTTAGAACTATCCTAACAAAGTGAATGAATGATGGAAGTAGAAAGCCTGTCTAGAATACATGTGAGGGTGGGGTGGGGAGAAGGAAGATTTGGGACATTGGTGATGAGAATGTTGCACTGGTGAAGGGGGCTGTTCTTTACATGATGAAACTCAACTACAATCATGTTTGTAATCAAGGTGCTTAAATAAAGACATTAATAAAATAACAAAGATTAACTGCTTCAAAATTGATAAAACTACTTGCGAAAGATACAGATTTCCTTTTATCTCCTGGAAAAGTCTGGTTTGGTAATCTGGGTTAAGACTAAAGAATATGCCTAGTGTAGAAAATTCACTTTTGCTTATACACACCCATGTTAGAGAATTCCTATTTGATAAGGAGTGAAAGATCAATTAGCAATTTGATTAAAATCTTGATACACAGAATTTCTCTTGAATAAATATTTCTAATTCACAGAATAAAATTATTATTTTATATAGTGCAAACAATTTCCATGATTCCATGAGTTCCATTTTTATACATAACAGTTTTCCAAATGACTAGGGTTAGGAACATATATTGGTTGGTGTATGTAAGAAACATACATCAAGTGTCAAGTGTAAGTCAGGTATTCTGACCTCAATGTTTTTGCAGTTCCAGAAATTTGCAGAACAAAATTTTATGCAGAACAGAGCATCATTTTATAAATAGGAATTGGATATGCATATATCCAAATGGGCCCATGATATTTTATATGTGAGCATAATGGTTGCTGTTAGGAGCATTTCCAATGCCAGTGCTCTTTCTCTATGTGACAAAATGATGTTATTTGTAATGGTACACTTGGTTGCAGTAGCTAACAACACATTATTCAACTTTCTTGGAGCAAAATATGAACTCATAAAACATCTTTGAACTTTTTCTTGGTAACAAGAAGCCAGACCAGTCCTAAACTGTTCACCTCTAGACTTCATTTGTATGGTAGAGAAATAAACTACTTTTATTTAGGTCATCCTATTTTAGGTTTTCTATCACTTTTCAGGCACACCTAAGTTAAACTGATTAATATTCTCACACTCGCTCCTTTTTCCTTAGACATTAAGTGTGACTGCATTTCTGTTGACTTGAATTTTGTTTGTTAGATTTTTGTGCAATTGAGACCAGATAATTTTTAAAAACAGATCCTACCTTAAGCATACATTTCTAATTTAATTCTAAAATATAATTTTATAAATTTGGGTTGAGAAGGTAATGGAAAGCATTAATCTTTAGAATGGGTCTGTACAAGGAAATAGAACAAGTACTGAGAATTTGGAGTTAACATATTCATTTTCTTATACTTTTGTTTCTCTATTGATTACAGTCTGTTGGCAAATCCTGTTTTGAGATTCTTTTAGCAGTCTTCAATGTTACTGCAGGAATGTGGCAAAAGTCCTCCCATACTCTTTCAATTATAATACAGATATATGTGGAACTGGAGCAATGGTATAGACTAGCAGGGGTCTTCAAACTACGGCCCGCGGGCCACATACTGTACTTGTTCCGTTTTTGTTTCTTCACTTCAAAATAAGATATATGCAGTGTGCATAGGAACTTCTTCATAGTTTTTGTTTTTACTATAGTCCGGCCTCCAATAATCTGAGGGACAGTGAACTGGTCCCCTGTTTAAAAAGTTTGAGGACCCCTGAACTAGATGATAGTGTCTTGTATGCAGGTGAACCTGATTTGATCCTTAGCATTCCGTATAGTCCCCCAGGCTACAAAATGATTCCTGAGCAGAGATAGGTATAACCCTTATGCATTGCTGAGTGTGACCAAAAATAAAAATAAAAAAACAAATGGATGTATAGTGTGGAGAGAGTGGTAAGTGGGTTTGTGACTTAGTGGTAAGGCATCTGCCTGGCACGAAGAAGCTTGGAATTTAATCCTCTCCCCTTCCATTTAATCCCACCACGGTCATCATAACCATGGTGACACCAAAAAAATGTGATCATCGGAGTACCAACCTGAGTGTGTGTGAATGTGCCAAAATTAAATTGTTCAACCTTTTGCAAACATCATATCCAAAGGTTTAGATAGAGAAACAAATATGTGAAAATAGATAAATGTGTAGAGTGAAGCACAGCTATTTTTTCTTTTTAGGTTTATCTAAGACTTTCGTCATCCTGCTTTGTTCACCAGGAGGCCAACCCATAGAAAATCTATTATTATGTCTTCTCACCCTCCAATGGATGCATAGGGGATATGCACAGGAGATTTAAAAGAGAAAGTAAATTAAATTTAGATTTAAAGGAGAAAGTAAATTAAATTTACTTTCCTCAGAATAATAATGCAAGACACCAATATTTAGTTAATTATTCTGTGAGGGTGGAAACAATCATTGAACTCAGTAGGCTAGGCATAAACTCTCACTTGATTGGACCACTTTAAAATATGCAAACATTTTAAACATTTTTTGCATTTTAAAATATGCAAAAAATGTCTGGCTATTGAATGGCCTAAGATTGGTCTTGCTACAAATTTTCCACTTGACTGACTGTCAGTGGAAACTTCAGCAGAGATGGGAACAGTCATGTCTTATCAGGTGAGCTAGTTCAAGGTTTTACCTGGTAAAGCAGGACAAGATTGTTGAAGAGTAAATTGAAACACATACAGATTTGAATGGTCTCATCCTCACCTACTTTGTATTTATTCTATTGGGCAACATAAAACAAACTCAACCCAGATTCAAGATATTGGGGGACAGAAACTGTTGATCTTAATGAAAAGAAACTCAAAGCTATGGCAAGAGGCCTGGAGATAAGATGAAGTGAAGAATTGTTATCATCTTGATAATATAGGGTGGAGTCATTTCTCTTCCCAAGAGCTTTCCATGCAGCTTCCCCTAAAAAGTTTAGACTATCCCTAGGGATTTTGAAGGGCAAACTAAGCCAGATTTTAATTACAAACTTCATGGCATTATTTGATTTTTTAAAGCATATATATGTACACTTTGATAAAATAGAAAAAATTAGCATCCTAGAGAATGCACTAAGGCAGATGAACCACATATGTTTTGTTACTGATATTTTTATAAATAAAAATGCTTGATTTAATTTTCCAATAATGTGCATTATGGAACAAAAATTAACTTTAGTGCTTTGGAAATTATAAATATTAAAAATCTTTAGATGTTTCTTTAGTGATATTTCAAAGCTGATGACACTTATGTGAACAACAAAATACCTTTTATAACATTAGATGATAAACATCTAAACTTGAATTACAAAACTGGAATCATCAAAATCGGAAATAGTATTGTGGGTTGTTTCTATGGGTGTGAGAAAGAGATGAATTAGAAATAACATAAGAATAGTGATGGAGGATCTTTGGCACTTTAGTGATAGAGTGCAATAACTACATCCATCAAAACTAAAAACATTAACATTTGATTTGCATAATATTGTATGATATTATAATTACAATTAATTATAATATCATACAATATTATATTATAATGCTATAATAATTTAAAATAACAAGAAAAATAAATAAAATGGTGCTAAAACAATAATTTGTTAATGTAATCATGGGGGGATCAGGGACTTTAAATGTTGAATTTCCAAGTCTTATCCCACAAAATTAAATAAAAATATAAGGTGGAGAATGCAAATCTAATTTACAGAGACTAATTACCATGTGTGACCAAGGTTGAGGACAAATGTATAAAAAACATTTTAAGGAGTGTTTGATAGGATATTTTTATCATTAGTATTGTAAAAACACCCTACATTTATCAGCTTTGTGGGAACAGATGTGGAGCTGGTGGTAGTTTCAAAAATAAATAAATTTAAAGTATAAATATATATGTATGTGGGTGGGTGGGTGGATATGGGTGTGCATTTTCTAAATATTATCATTTGATTTAGGATTCAGTTGAGTACATCTTTAGTTAATTTTGTAAGACCATATGTGGTTTAGCTTTTGGAGTTATGTGCAAGTTGGATTTCTAAGACTTTATAGGTTTCTTTAGAGGTTTAAATACTGATTACTTTTTTTTTTGTTTATTTGTTTAGGGGTCACACTGGGCGGCTCTCAGGGGTTTCTCCTGGTTCTGCACTCAGAAGTCGCTTCTGGCAGGCTCGGGGGACCATCGGGGACATGGGGTTCGAATCAAATTCTGTTTGGGTCCACGGCATACAAAACAGGCGCCTTACCCTTTAGACCATTTAAACTCTGTAAATACTGATTATTTTTGTTAAAATACACAGTTCCCTGTTCCGTGAGAGTACAGGATTTACTAATGAATTAATGAATAATAATTAAATTATACAAGGAAGAACCAATATTAATTGCTATGTAATTCATACTATAATTTATAAATCAGATACAAAATCCAATAATTTAGGGCAATTACTATGTAATTACTTTAATTCTACATAATAATTACAGTGCAACTTTGTCAATAGTTCACATAACCATAAAAAGAACTACTATTACTTTACATCCTGGAGTTAAAAATAACTGGTTAGATTATTCTGGCATTAGTTTAGGGAGGAAACAATATGTAATCTTTACACTGTTTTAAGACAGAGACATTACCTCAGTTCCAGTTTGTAGTTTGCTCATTATTAGGCATTATACTAGTTGTTCTAGAGATGTTATTATGCAATAAAATAAATTCAAGAATGATATAATCATTATATTTTAAACTATCATTCAACATTTAAATAAATCACTTGTTACCCAGAAGATGAGAGTGGATATCTATGTAGAAAAATGCTCTTTCATTAAGAATGATTAGAATGTTCTAGAGAATGTTTGCTGCTTTTCTCTTGAAGATGTAATCAAGTAGCTTTTTTCTAGTGAAGTTGAGTTACCAAAAGTTTTTAAAATCATGAGGAGAATATTATTTGACTAGTTCTCTAAAGGATATTTTCTTTCTTTTCTTAGTTCTTTATTCCCAGATGTATTAAAAGCACAATATGGTGAGGAACAAAGGGATTGAAAACCAGAAGGAGGGAAGATAAACAAGATTGCCACAATATAATGGATATAGGGAATAAGGACTATCTGACTAGTAAAGAGACTTTACAGTTTAAAACATAACCTAGTTTTTTTCCATGTCCAAATAGAGTGGAAATTGAAGGGAAATTGTATTGAAAGACTGCTATGTAAGAGAATATCAAATCATGCCAGAGATCTTATCAAAGCAGCAAAGAAAAAGTGGCATGACACAGATGTAGTAGTCAGACATCAACCACCCTCAAAAAATATTTCTTGGTTATTGATTGACTCTCTTGAGAACAGGTACAGAAAAATGTGTCTCTGTGTTCATGTAGAGATGTACTTAGGCATAAAAGTAAGGAGCGAGTCCATTTTGAGATTCTAGGCTAGTTGTTTAAATGATGAAAGTCACAACAATACTTGTAAGTTAATTAATATGAGGCTCATTTGAATGATGAAACACAGTTTATTAGCTCTTAGTGTTTTTCTTTTCTTTGCCAAGTAAGATTGATAAACCACCCTGATTGCTAAGTATCAGTAAAAGATTTTAGAGAGCTGTTTGAATCAACTTTGAACTATTTCAAAATGCAATGTAGTTGCTTTGATTCCTGTCCACTCAAATATGACTGTTATTGCTACCTGATGAAAAAGCAATGAAGAGAATGCAAACTCCACTTGAGTTAAAACTTTGTAAATGGAAAAAATTGTTCCATAAAAATATCTCGACCTTCTCAAAAACAGGAAAGTCCACCATTTTAGGATAGAACAAAAGAATTGCCAAGTTAATTTAACAAGACTTTTATTGTCTTCCACAATGTAATTTGATGCTGTCCCATCAAATATTAAGTAGATTTTTTTCCCCACAGCAAAATTTTGTGTATTTTGCTGTTTGGTCATCTAAAACGTCCATCTTTGTTTAAGCACACTAGGAAATTTCCTTTACCAGGATTTTCCCGGGTGTGTCTTTTCCACTCTCTATGTTACTCTTTAAGGCTGGTACCCACTTATTTTTTTTTATATGCTTGTTTTTGGATCACACCTGGCAACGCTCAGGAGTTACTCCTGGCTCTATGCTCAGAAATCGCCTGGCAGACTTGAGGGACCATATGGGATGCCGGAACTTGAACCACCGAACTTCTGCATGCAAGGCAAACTCATTACCTCCATGCTATCTCTCCAGCCTTAGACCACTTATTTTTTAAAGCTCAGCATAACTATTCTCTGTCAAGAAGCATCTTCTTAACCGTCCAGGAAGGAAAGGGATCCTTTTTTTATTGAAAATTATGGACCTGTTCGCTCATTGTTTCTAGACTGAGAGTGACAGTTGACTTTATTCTCTTTTTTTCCTTATAAGTTTTAATTATAATAGGCATTAGTGACATAAGTAAAAAAAAATAAGACAATAACCTCCAAATGGAATTGCTTATTCAACCATACTTAATTACAATATTATCTTTCCTAGATATGAAATTTTATATCACTCAATCAGAATTGCTTGATAGTTTGACTTTATTCTCTTGGGTACCAAGGTTGCTGTCCATAGTCTGGGAGATTGACTCCTGCCCTCTTCTACCACGTGCTGTCTCATTTTTCTCCTCTCTCTCCTTCAGTTCTATTCAAGATCCCCAGAAAATTGTGGTTACCTGGTAATTCTCTCAGTGACTTTCCTTTTATTTATTCTGCTATTTATAAATTGTAGTTGGGTGCCAGGTAATGGGTACTGAGCGGCATCCCTCCAGTTCCTGGTTTTATCAGAATAAATCCGCTGAGTGGGGCATATACTGACCATTGCCTCACATGCCAGATCACATCAGGTGCTTGCTGTCTTCATTCCTTGTTTTATTTATTAAATGAGTTGAAGCCAGAAAAAGGGTCACTATTCTTTTATATTGGCTTATAAATTAAAAGAAGATTGACTATCAGTACCATGATTTATACTTCTTTTTAATTTTATATATTTTATCTGCATATATATGACAATCTTTGTATTACATTTCATAATATATTTAAAATTAGAATGAATCCACTTCTAGATTTTTCACCTTTTGAAGTACACATTTTTTTTATTTGCCTAGCTCTGGTATCCAAGGGCAGGAAGAAAAGTACACATATCTTTTAGATTTTATCAAACATTTAAGTACCTCCATAGACCTGATCCATTGAATAAAGGTTTGTGGTGTGATTTTTGACAAGCAAAATTCCATTTATTCCAAAGTTTTTTTCCTTGCTATCATATTAGTTGCCTATTTACAATTGTTTTATATTGATGTTAGAAATTAGTGTTAAGTATTTGAAGGTTACCTCCATGAATAATGTGAACTGAAGATGAAATAATATATAATTAGACTCATGTAGCACTCACTGGCATTATTTTATCATTCCTTTAAGACTACAAGTTATATTAGATTTGAAAGTGGAAATTGTAAACAAAGAGTTTCTATGTGTTGTTGGAAGAATCATAAATGTCTTCAGAGGTGGATGGGGATCCATTTCCCTCAGAATTAGCCCTGTGTATTGGGTAGGACAGGAATTAACTATGTAAAATGAGGTATTTAGAGTGATCTCTCAGACATATTTAGTTCTAAAGCAAAAAATTTGAATCAATATCTTGGAGACAAAGTCAACAGTAAAATGACATAGAAGTCTTCCATGAAGACTAGAATTACTGGAAAAGGTAATTATAAAGCTATAATTATTCCCCCATATTTGGTTATAGAAAAATTGTGATTAAGTACAC
This sequence comes from Crocidura indochinensis, assembly GCA_004027635.1. Lineage (NCBI taxonomy): Eukaryota > Metazoa > Chordata > Mammalia > Eulipotyphla > Soricidae > Crocidura > Crocidura indochinensis. The sequence goes on from PVKC010007671.1 coordinate 18,279, forward strand.
TATCCCCTTTTCTCATAATATCCCCCTGGAAAGTCATTAATCTTTTTGCAAATCCAAGGATATTGCTTTTAGATTTATCTACTAATCCTAATAGTTGAAGGCCAGTAGAGGTATTAGTCTTCCATAGAATTCTTTGTAGGAATGGAACATCTTGGCAGGTTACCAAAAATCAAGGTCTTATAATATTGAGATGTATTTGCTTGCTTATTTATTTTAGTGAATCCAAGTAATTCCTATTGAAAAATGTAGAGGAATATGAAGGGAGATAAGTAGATAGGCGATCAAAAATATAGACAGACAGACAGACAGACAGACAGATAGATAGATGAGAGATAGATGAGACAGAGAGAGAGAGAGAGAGAGAGAGAGAGAGTGAGAGAGAGAGTGTGTGTATATGTACAGGGCCTTCTCCAGATTGGAAGAAAGCTCACATTGTTGAAGTTTAATTATTATCAAGCCTACCCATACTTAGATAAGAACTGAAAAATGATAATAAATCCCTAATTTACAATTTTAAGTTATTTGAGAAAATTATAAATTCAACATTTATATACTATTTATAATCATATAGACATAATAATTTTTCTAGATAATAAAAATATCTTAACTACAGTCATTTTTTTTTCAAAGAATTAGACGTTCCAATGCTTAAGACATAACAGGGTGATGTAATTTGCCAGGGAAAACAGGTACTAAGTCATTTCAGTCTAGTTTCCTTTAAATTTTTGGAATACATAAGATTCTCTGTGCCAGAAAAGAGCACTTATCCCTCAATTTTCCTTGAAAATAAAAAGTTATTGCAAAGCATGGGCATTTCTACAGAACTAATGCAATATTTGGCACATAGTTATGTGTTACATATTAACTCTTTAATGTATATTAACACACTACATTTATATTATTTAATGAAAAAAGTCTTAATGGTATGCAATTAATGAATTTATTCCCAAGCATTCTTTGTTACTTAGGCAACTTGGTGACAGTATTGCTAAAATTGATGTTTGTATTTTCTTAAAACCTTTTTATTTTATTTTGGGCATACCCAGTGACACTCGGGGGTTACTCATGACTATGAGCTCAGAAATTGCTCCTGAATTTGGGGATCATATGGGATGCTGGGGATCGAACAGTCTGTCCTGGGTCAGCAGCATGCAAGGCAAACACCCTACAGCGGTGCCATTTTTCCAACTCCTAAAATTAGTGTTTTTAAAATACAAAGTTATGCACTATCACCAAAATGTCAAGAACCTTCACTGTCATTTTTTATGCATGTGGTGCTCTTACACCATGTTCACCATCAGAATGTTAGGATCCTTCAACCATCCCAGGGTCTCTTTCTTTCCATCCTCCAAAGCCCTGTTCATTCACTGTTTATTGGCAATTAGTCCTTCAGTGTTGTTTCCATGGGAATTATATACTCCTTTGAGATATGTATTCTTATCAGGTTACTAGTCCCCTCTCAGCAGCATAATTACTAATTAAATCCTCTGAATTATATAAATACAGGAAGAATTATTTGGAAATTTCAAATTTTAAGAGAAATAACACAAGGTCTTACAAATAATATGTGCTTCGAAAATTGTAGGCTAGCAGTTCTTTGAAGTGACTCACTTCTTTTGTACTTACATGTCACTTTGGGTCGTCAAAAATTCAGTTTAAAAATTGACTTTATCTTCTCAGGACCAAGATTTATATGCCACTACTTTAGAGATGCCTGCAAAGTCATATTAGGATTCTGGTTCCTATAGGACCAGATGATGAGGATAAAACATATTTTTCAAAATAAAAAATAGGTAGTCTCTAGAGAACAAAATTAAAGTTTTTGATTAGGAATTATAATGTGTAATGCTTCTAAATTGACTTTAAAGAGTATTTAATTTGAATAATTCAAGAAACTATGGAAATATTCTTTTCTTACCCTAGAGAAAAATCTCTGGTCATTGATTTAAGATTTTCCCAGAGGAAAGGCCATTGCAATTAATATAATTTAAATGATTTATATAGCAAGATTAAAAAGGGCCATGAATGATGTCCTTAGACATCTATAGTAGAATATTACTATTTTCTAGGGATGCCCTCACCTCCAGAATGAAGTCACTTTTTTTTCCAAACCAGTTGGAAACTAAGGAAACCTTCAATTAAGCCAAAGGTAACTTTAGAAACGCAATTTACTTACTTTCCTAGTTGTATTTTATAAACTTTGGTATCACTAAACATTCACACCATTTCACAGTGAATGTTTAAGTTTGACTTAACCTATTAATTTAGGAAATGAATCTGTATAATCTAAAAAGCAGTTAAAAAGAAAGATCTGTTGAATCTTGAAGGAAAAGACCACTGAAAACAGTCTCAACTGTTGTTCACAGCTGTGTAAGTAAATTACATAATCTTCTGGAAAGCAATTTGGCAATTTGGCAATATGAATGAAAAATCATATAATGTGCATTTTTTTCAAAGAGTAATTCCTATTTTAGGAATTTGTCATGAGGAAATAACGTCGTGTACATAAAATGTGTTGAATATACCAATGATGTTCCACAGTTTGGTTTATATTACCAAAAAATAAAGTCAAATTAAATGTTCACTAACAGAGACATGGTAGCATAAATTAGCATTTATTAAAAGTGTGTGGTGAAGATTCATATTTTCCAAAATATACTGCTTAGTAAAAATGTAGCTTCAAAGCACATTATATGGCATGAAAATCATTTTATAATTTAAAGAGTTTTTAAAAATCTATAACCAAAAGACCAAAGTGTGAATCATTTTCTAACTATGATTTTATTTAAATTAGTAAATTTATATGTGATTATTTTCATTTTTACTTATATGCATTTTTTATTTTTTAAGAAATGTAAAAAATTATTTATGAAATTGTCTACCACAAATATCATTCTTTTAAAAATGTAGACAATAGCAATTCTACAAAAATTTAGACAATAGAGTCACTCTTAGATGGAGCATGTCAAATAACTTACATCTTTTTAATAGAATATTTCCATGGAACTTACTACACTTTTTAAAGAGGGTTTACTCGACAATGCTCAGGAATTATTTTTGACTCTACACTCAGGAATTACTCCTGGAGGTACTCTAGGTACCATATGGGATATCATGGATGAAACCTAGGTCTACCACGAAGGCAAATGCTCTGTGTTGTACAATGACTCTGGTCCCAAGAACTTACTGTACTTCTATGTGCCAGATGCAAGTTCTTTATTTACGTGATTCTATATCTTTCCCTGATTATCTCTTTTTGTCGCCCAATCTTCTATAAATACTTTTCTGGAGATACATTTGATTGATTTTGGCATATGGATCTATTGTTTTTTTTTGGGGGGGGGAGGGCCATACCTAATGATGCTCGGGGTCACGTTGAGGCTATGTGCTTAGAAATATCTCCTGTCTTGGGGGATCATATGGGATACTGGGGTATTGAACCTCGTTCTGTCCTAAACTAGCATGGACAAGACTGACACTATACTGCTTGCGCCATTGCTCTGGCTCCCATGTATGTGTTTTTTAATGCATGCTGCAGTGTAAACCTTATCACTATTAAGACAATGAAAATTTTCATAACCTATCTCCTGCAGCACATATCTGCTCCTTTGTGATAAATCCCTATGCTCCCAACTTCTAGCCCTTGGAAGACAGAGTTCTGCCCCTTTCCTTTAATGTTACCTTTTCCAGCATGTCATGTAATTGCAGTATACAGTATTAAGAATATATCTTCTGGCTTACATTGACACTTAAAGGCATCTTCAAGGAGGAAACAGCACTCTCCAAATAAGTGGAAGCATAGGTAAACAGATGAGAATATATTAAGCTGAGAATCTTCTCCACCTCAAAGGAAATAGTGCCTAGAATACAAAAGCCACCCACAGAATGGGAGAAACTATTGACGTAATACCCATCAGATAAGGGGCTAATATAGAAGATATACAAGGTACTGACAGAACTTAACAAGAAAAAAATCTAACCTTATGAAAAAATGGGAGAAGAGATGAACAGACACTTCCTCACAGAAGAAATACAGATGTTCAAAAAGCACATAAAAATGCTCCACATCAATAATCATCAGGGAGATGCTAATCAAAACAATGAGGAACCATCTCACGCCACAAAGACTGGCACACATCACATAGAATAATAACAATCGGTGCTGGTGGGGATGTGGAGAGAAAGGAACCCTCATTTACTGCTGGTGGGAATGCCATTTAGTCCAACCTTTATGGAAAACAATATAGATTTTCCTCAAAAAACTGGAAAGTGATGCTGAGAAGTGGAAAAAAAAACCCTGGAAATTGAGCTCCCATCTGATCCAGCTATACCACTCTTCGGAATATATCCGAAGATATACCACTCTTTGGAACACAAAAATAAAATTCAAAAATGCTTTCCTCACACCTATATTAATTGGAGCACTATTTACCGTAGCAAGACTCTGGAAACAACCCAGATGCCCTTCAACAGATGAATGGCTAAAGAAACTGTGGTACATATACACAATGGAATACAATGCAGCCATCAGGAGAGATGAAGACATGAAATGTTCCTATACATGGATGTACATAGAATCTATCATGCTGAGTGAAATAAGTCAGAAGGAGAGAGACAGATGCAAAATAGCCTCATTCATCTATGGGTTTTAAGAAAAATAAAGGACATTATTGTAATAATGTCCAGAGCCAACAAAGATGAGTGCTGGAAGGACTGCTTACAATATAAAGCTCACTACAAAGAGTTAGAGAAATAACTGACAACTATGGTGACAATGTCCACGCGTGAGAGAAGTAAAATACCTGTCTCAAATATAAGGCATGGTGGAGAGAAGAGGGAGATTGGAGACATTGGTGCTGGTAATGTTGCACTGGTGAAGGGAGGTGTTCTTTATCTAATTGAAACCCAACTACAATCATGCTTGTAATCAAGGAGCTTAAATAAAGATAATATTACAAAATAATAATAAGTTAATTCATCTTTTTGAATAAAAGAGAATCTAGCTTTTTTTCATTGAGATCAGGAGACGTATTTGGGGGGGCACATCCTACAGTGTTCAGGGCTTACTTCTGACTCTATACTAAAGATTTTTTCCTAGTGGTGCCCAGGAACCATGTAGGATATTGGGGACCAAACCTCAGTTGGTTGTGTGCAAGGTAAACACTATAATACTGCTCCTGATGAAAGGATAATTTTGTATTGCTACATAGTGTCTCGCTTTATCTGGTTGTATCTTCTGCTGAAGAACATTCAATTTATTTTTAGTTTGAATCATTATGAATAATAATTCTTCTTTTCCACAATCTAGTTCTAAGTCTGTAGGCTATAAGCTCTCCCTCCTTCCACTGGCTGTGTGAAATTTCTGACATAATGGTTTGACCTGAAATGTCACTGAGGCAAGTTTGTGCTGGCTCACAGCCCACTGCAAACAGCAGGGAGAAATGACAGTGCTCTGCTAACACTTCACCAGTTAAGCTGTCATTAAAAAGGAAACACCTGCTACCCAGAGAGTCTTTATATTTCATTTTCCCACAGGGATCTACTCTGGACTTGTCAACTGATTGCTTTGGGACTAAATTGGAAAAAAATACATTATCTCCCCATGTTAGTATCAAGTAAGGAAGGAAGTGTCCTTTGTATGATTGGACCCAGCCACAAAACAGAACCATGGAGGGTCTAGAATCATACACTCTACTTTAGAAAAGAAAAAACGCACTATGTCTAGCTGTTCTTTGGAATAATAGACCAGGAACATAGTTTCATTGTGAAGTTAGAATAGTGTTGTCAGTGGGAATTTTTGTTCCTCAGCAGCCTTCTCTATTATTCCAAAATTATTTGTTACGGATTTTAAAACCAGGAGCAAAATGTGCTATTTATATATCTTCTGTCTTCTGAGTTAGTATGGTTTGGGAAGTAGGAAGCCCAGGGTTCAAGTCCCAACATTGTAGTTTTGGGTAGAAATCGACTTTCCTGAGACTTTTTTAGTTTTAAGAAGGGGGTTAGATTGAGTGGTCAGTTTGCATATCTAATTCTGATAAGCTAAGAGAACCTGTTGCCTCCTGAGTCTTCCATTGACATAACCTCAGCACCAATCAGGAATAAATGGGAAATAGAAAGTTTCTCCAAGATTTACAATGAAATCTTCCTGGTTTGATTTCACAGAGGGGGCAGTGAATAGTGTGAATTATAGGATACTTTTCAGAAATGCCATTTTTATTACTTTCAAATGGGCACAGTAAATATGCGAAGCTAACAAAATGTTGCCTGGATGTTCTGCCAAATATAGATCTTTGTGTGAATGTATCAGAATGATATGTAATTAACTTTTATTGTTTATACATCAGCCTGAGCTTCTAGAGTGCTTAAATACAATTTGTTCCCTTAAGTGTTTTTACAAGTAATTTTGTCACCTGGCATTTAGTCACACAAAACCCTGCACAACATTTGCTAGTGTAAAGATAAAACTTCATTCATCTCCTTTTTTATACTATCAAAACTTAAAAACCAGTAACACTTATGATATTTGAATGGCAGTGAGTTAGTCTTTACAAAAGTTTCTTGGATACATTCTTTTAATGTTCAAGTGCTATTCTTTTTTGGCCATATTCAGCGATGTTGAGCGAGTGCAAATGGTAAAGGAACATTTTTCAGCTTGATTATCACTCCTGGCAGTAGTGGGGATCAAAGAAAGAAAGGGGTCTAACATGCAAAGCATATACTGCACCCCTCTGATCTATATGTACCATTATTAAGTCTTAGAATCACGAGTCTTGGTCAGTTTTGTCTTCCTGTTTAGCCATTGATTCAGGAGTTCTTACTCCTTGTCTGGTTCAGATTGAAATAAAAGTTATGTAAAGCACTTCAAAAGATTCTTTGAAGTTGAACTCCAGCCAGTCACTGGACTTTTGCTGCTGCATCCTTTGCCCTCCATGTGCTACCTGCTTTGTCCCTTTCTAGTCTTCTTACCCCAGAGGACCTTCTAATTTTTGAGCTCTGGGCTAAATTTATGAGACATCCAGTCTATAAAGAAAAGCATTGCAGCTTAAGAAACGATAAGTTGATGGTTATTGACTACCAGGATTTTGAATTTTTTATCAGTAAGTAACTTTTGAATATTACCATAATTTTTTTTTGCTTTTTTGGGGCCTCACCTGGCAGTGCTCAGGATTTACTCCTGGCAATACCCTCAGAAATCGCCCCTGGCTTGGAGTACCATCTGGGATGCTGGGGATAGAACCGCGGTCTGTCCTAGGCTATTGTGTGCAAAGTAGACGACTTACACCCTGTGCCACTGCTTCAGCCCCATAGTATAGATAAAATATTGATAAAAAAGATACAGCCATGCAATGAGAGATGTACCTGCAATCTAGTAAAGAAGGCTAATTAATTCTTCCATGATTACCTTTCTATTTTTTAGGAGACTTGATTTTCCCTTTGACATCTGGTTTCAATAATCACAGCACTCTGCAGAAATTATTACCTCCCAGTCAGTGACAGAAAATGGCATACTTTCCATTAGGCTACAACTCTGCTAAAGAAAAATGACCTCAGCTGTGTTATTTAGCTTAAATGCAGAAAATAAATAATTTATAAAAATTATCAAAAAATACAAAGTATCCCACTGATATATTGAGAATTCTATAACATATGCACAGGAGGAGAGGATAATGGAGGTTTGGGGTAATAAAAATTAAACTGAGTTGTTGGCAGTAGGCTGGGGAGGATAATATCTTGACTCAGTGCAGTGCTAACTGATTGATTATCTGCATAAAAGATTAAACAAACTCAGACTCAATCACCTCTTGTAAAGAAAAAAAATATCTGTGTTGGTCTCTTGGTATATCTGACTTGTTTCCCTAATCATCAGAAATATGTGTCACACAAGTATAAGATCTATTGATGTATACACAAAGAAGCAAAGTTTAATCTATGGTCAGGGTAACTACAAGGTCAAGATTTCTAACAGAATTCTCTAATTTCTTGCTCTCACTGGTTTAATCCAATTTACATTTGCTATTAGAATTTGTATGTACTTGCTTTCTGGAAATATTTACACATTACATGTATTAAGGTTTTATTTCCTAAGAGGTGAATGTCTTGGTAGTTTCCATATAGCAAAGATTGTTTATCTAGGGAGATCATTAATGTTCAACTCTGTGTAAGAGACAGAAGTAGTCTGGGGAAAAAGAATGGGAAATTGATAAGGTTTAATGAAGTGTGGATGTGAGAGAGCAGAGAGGAAAACAAATCAGGGCTGCATAAAAGTCTTAGCAGCGTTAGGAAAAGGTGATAAAGATTTAAGTCATCTAAGGGTGAGAGAAGGAAAGGTGTACAGCTTTTGTAATTTTTAATCATTTCTTGACCAAGAGGTTCATTTAGCATTGCATGTTATCATAGATATGTACGTTTATTTGTGGGGTTGAGGCTAATGATTTAATCATGAATAAGTAGATATCAAGACACTATTATTTACTGAAACTCGGATAATAGTATTTCCCCTGGGTGGTGATGGCTTTTGACTGGATATCAGCTTGTCTATGTTCTCAGCCTGGCTTTTCCATAATTAGTATGAGGTTTTAGACAAATCTGTACCATATTCTGGAGATTCAGTGGCCAGGGGTAGTGTAGAAGTAACTGCCCTGTCCCTAACTGGATCTTGTGACTATGTTTATAGAAGCAGAGATTTTAGTACTTGAGAATTGGATCTTATTCACCATCGCATGGGAAATAAATAAGCTTCAATTTCATAGCAACATGTAGTCCTGAACAGTCACATGTTTCTTCAGGAGAATTTAATGCATATATAGGCTGGGTGCCCAAAATTATTCCTCATTCGTCTTCACCTGCTGTGTCATCTTCCAAAGTAGGATACATGGCTTCTGGGATGATATGCCTAGCCTTGCCCAGAGTTAGGCAGCTGGTATCTACTAGGGGCAGAAGCTTGGATTCTAAAATAACAACTAGAGCCAATTTACAGAAGTAATATGATTTTTGAATCATCGGAATTAGCTAGTGGAGCTTGAGAGTTACAATTACTCAGAGGCTCACAAGCCCTAATGACATCTGGCAAACTCCAAGTGGGGCAGAAGGAAAAAAAAAAAGCAATAACAAAAGCCTCATCATATGCAACAAGCAAGTAAACAAAAAACTCACCCAAGGCACCATCATCCATTTTTATTATGATATCCTTCAGGTCACCCTGTTAAGGATTGAAGGAAATTAAAAGGAAGCTTCTAGAGGACACTGCTTACAAGGATTCCTTTACTTATAGCTTGTTAATTTTCACAGTACAGTTGCCCTGGGTTGTGAATTAAAGAAGCAGATGAAAAAAATATTATGCCTTTAACTGTACTGGAGGCCCCTTGCATACTCCTGTGCCTTTTGATGAGAAACATTAAACATTTTTAATTTAGCACATCAATTTGAAAATCTAATTTTTTTTAATGCTTTGTAGCAGCAGACGCATTCACGGTGCTGTCACGACCATAGAAGAATTATGAGAAACTTGAACCGCAAAAAGTAAATTAGAAAAATCTCATTTCAGTTACTCTAAAAAGAGGGGAAATTAGATTTTGATTAAAATCACTCACACATACAATTTTAGGTAAACTAATTTAGCAAGACTGACTATATAATTTTTTTCCCTGCCACTATGTCCTTTTAATACAGCCTGAGAGGTATTTGTTCCCATAACCTTTGTTACAACCAATGGATGAAAAAAAGGAAACTCTAATAAAGTGGCCTCTTGACCACTATGCACAAGGCCTGGCAGGGAGAGATTAAAGTAGTGTATTTGTCAATATAATAGAGCTAAGTCAGGAACGAATTCAGATTCCTGGTACAGTCTTTTATATTTTTTAAGCCGGCTTCGGCTTTGCATTTTCAACTTCTTATTTTTTTTTTTAAGATTTAAACTTGGAAATTTTTACTTTAAGGAATGATGTGTCAGCTAATGTAGGAATTAATTGCATCATTAGTGCTGCATAATGTAGTGTATGGCCAGCGGCCCCAGTACGGGTTAGACAAATGCTGCCACATCCAAGGTGAGACATAAGAACAGCAGCCCACAGTTGTCATTAATTATAGTGAACCAGCTTTTCTCCAACAGTGTGGCCAGATGAAGAGAAATGACATCGCTGGTTGTGTTTTGTGAACTACCACGTGCTGCTTGTGGCTGATGTGTCAGGATCACTCTGATGCCCGAGTTCGAATTATTATCTTGTTGTGTTTTAACTTGGCTACTAGCTAGCCCAATGTTGAATCTAGGTTCTAAAGGGCTGAGAGAGATCTAAAGGGCGTTTAAGTTATTAAGCATCTCATATCTAACCTCATTTCGGAAATTGCATTGTTAATGAATTAGAAACTTTTAAATTAAAGCTGAGAGGCAGATTATTAACTCCGAGTGAGAAGAGAAATTGTTGCTATATAGAGAGGACAGTGCCCCAAACTGATTTTCTTGGGAACAGACATAAAGAAGTTGACTTCCTTGAACTTAATAGTGAGGTGATCTAATATCTGCATGAGGTGATGCTTGAGAGAAACTTTCAAAGTGCTGAGATAATATATAGGCAAGATACAATTTTAAATAAAATTTGCTATATATTACAAAATAAGATCTCCATAGTAGAGATGGAGATAAAAGAAATGCCCAGTGTATTGTCACCCCTTGATTTGTTGCAAAAGCCAAGATTGCTATCTACAGATGACTGGTCGGGAACCAACAACAAAGCTCTAGCCCACGTTTTGGTCTACGATTTGTACAACAAACAAGATCTCTAATACCAGAGAGACAATCACAATTGAACGGGTCTTCTGAAAACATACCGAAAGCCTATATCTCTGGCTCCATCCTACGAGCAGTGCAATTACCATGACCACCAACTACAGAAGACGAATTAAAACGACACGGAAGGAACAGA
>PVKC010007672.1:0-29211 GCA_004027635.1 Crocidura indochinensis
CAGTATTAAGTCTTGGTAGAGAGTAATATGAACAATTCTATTTGTGGTATATTTACTTTTATTTTTATATTTTTATTTCTCACAAGCTATGATATTGAAATGTGATCAAATGAGAAATTATGAGTTCTATGTATGTATGCCTGTGTTCTGGTTTGTAAAATTCCTGTAAACATTTTTTTAAATAAATTTTTATTGTGACCAAAGTGCATTACAAATCTTTCACAGAATTAGTTATGGTACATAGTGATAATGAATGAGGAGCATTCCCACCACTAGTATTGTTCTCCCTCCACCCCTGTTCCCAGCATGTATCCCATATCGCCCTCCTTTACCCCCCAGAATACTAGTGTAACTGGTCTCCACTTTACAACTTGTTGTAGATTGAGTGTCTATCCTGTTGTCATTGGACATAAAAAGGATAAAAAAAGGAAGAAAAATTTGGTAGTAACTACCAAAAAGAGAAAGAGAAAAAAAAAGGAACGAGGGAAGAAAAAAAGAAAACAAATGCACCCGGCCAAAAAAAAATCACCAAATAATAACCACAAGAGCCTGGAGCCTAGAATTGATCTTATGTCAGGAAACTTCAGGGGTGAGGTCTCCTTGTATTTAGGCCAAGGTTTTTCCTTTCCATATCCCCCATACTTTGGTGGGCCTATGCAAGCGATAATTGCCACTCTAACACTGTTTTTATAGTGCTCCTTTGACTCTAAACCTTTAAGAAACCACTAGTAAAACCATCTGGAACTGTACTTTTGTTTTTGTTTAGTTTCAATTTTCATTCTTGAATATGTCTGTTGGTGCTCTTTGCTATTTGTTCCATTAAGTCTTGAATGGTTGTGAGATTCTAAAGCTATGTTCAATTTCCTCTGGATGATTCAACTTAGTTATATAAAAATGTGCATACTAATCTAAAAAAACGGTTATTGAAAGGTCAAGCATTTTGCTTTAGGTCTTTCTTTCTTTTCTCATTTGGATTCAAAATTAAATGGTTGTTGAATAACTTGAAAAATCACAAATTTTAATGTATCTTGAAAAAACTGGCAGTGATGCTGTATAAGCACATATTTTTCACAGAAAGACTGATAATTGCTAAGTGTCTTAATCACTATGTAAATTAATAAATAGGTATTCTATCAAGTCTTAAAGAAATCGAGACATGTGAATTTAGATTAGCATTGTATTTTACCATATTTTACACATCTGACTTGTTATTTGTCTAATATTTTCACTGTTATGTACTGCTTTTCATCTCAATAAAAAAGAAAAAATAACAAATAAAAAAAGAAAAGAAAATAATAGCCACAAAAGTGAAAAGGAAAGAGAAAAGTGAAAGAAAAAAGAGAAGGAAAATAAAGTCAAAAACTAGCAAATCAAAACAAAACAAGAAAAAGAAGGAGTGCTGGAGTGGCAGGGTTTGGGATCCACCATTTTTTTTTTTGCATAGGCACAGTAAGCATTGGGGAAGAAAGGGAATTCCCATGGCCTAAGAGGTTCAGGGTTTCTCCATCCTTGAAGCATACCATCATGGAATAATCCCCAGGAATGTGCATGTGGTAGCACATCACTGCCCTGCTCTCTCATTTGTTTAATTTACTAAATGTATTTTATTATCACCCAGAATTATAAATAAGTCTGTATATTGCTTATTTCTTCAACCATAAAAACAAACCCTACTAGAATATGAATTTCATCTGTCCAGATCTCTATTACTGTGGCATGTGACACATGGCACAAATGGTTATCAGTAACCCAGACTCATTCTGCATAGCATGAGAAAAGAGACCCATTTCACTCTTATTGTGTACTCTTCAAATGTTTTCTGATATGCCGGTAGCAGAGGTCATAAAAAAGTAGTATTAATATAAGTACCAGTGGAAGAAGGAAAAGAAAGTAAAGAGAAGAAGGAGCATATATATGAGTCGATCCAGGCTTAATCTTTACTCACAGTAGCTCAGGAGTTGAGTTAGTCTGTCCAAGTATTCCTGAATTGGAATAAAGTATGAGTTTTTACATTCTCCTATTAATCATTAGACCTGTTTTTGCTAACGGGTATCTGACAATACTGAAGTAATTCTCTTCTTGATAGGTGGTTGATAGCTGATGAGTGTAGGCCAGCAGCAATCAGGAAGCTATGGAAGGCGTTCTGTGCATGTTTTGATTCAGGGAATGGTGCCACTAACAGTAGGAAAGTGGACTGCAATGAAAAACAAAGAGAAAGCCAATCATGGGAATCATAAGAGAAGAACACACCTGGGGAACTGAATAAAAGACTCTAACTTGGAAGTTATTCAATTTCTCAGGAATAGCTCCAAGTTCTTTTCTTTCTAGTGTCAGGAGGTAATAGTAAGTATAAGGGTACAGATTTTGCTTACCTCTTTAACTCAGTTAAATACACTTTCTTCAAAGAAATTTTCCCCAGTTCAAATATATTTTCATTTTTTTTAATTTGGAGTCACATCTAATGGGATTAAGGGATTATTCCTGGCTATGTGTTCAGGGATCACCCCTGAAGTGTCTTGGAGACAATGTGGGTTTCTGGAGATTGAGTACAAATCTACACAAAAAAGACACATTCCTATCCACTATATAATCTCCCCAACTACTATTTAGAATTTCTATAAAACATATGCTTTTAAAATAAATATATTTATGGAATTCAATTGTGCATAAGAACATTTTCTAGAATATAGAAATGAAAGTGGAACTGAATATAGTTCTTGCCCTAATGAAATGTGCATGTCAACTAATAGCTATTAGCCTTATCTATACATTAATATCTTCTATAACACTACTTTAAAATACAAATATTCATAAAAAAAGAACACTCCCCACCCCTTGGGACTGGAGTGACTGCACAGCGGTAGGGAGTTTGCCTTGCCTGCAGCTTACCCAGGACTGACCTCAGTTTGATCCCCCCCAGTGTTCCATATGGTCCCACAAAACCAAGAGTGATTTCTGAGTGCATAACAGGAGTAATTGCTGAGCATCACCGGGTATGAACTCCCCACCAAAAAAAGGAATATCCCCTGTCACCAGTCAACATTCCCTCCACCAATGCCCTCTATCTCCCTCCTCTCCTATAGGCATTTGTAATCATGATGCTTAAATAAAGTTATTAAAAAATAAAATAGAATACAAATGTTGGAGGCCAAAGAAGTATTCCAATGACTAGAGCATTTGATTTGATCCTTGGCACATACAGTGCGCTGAGAAAATCCCTTTACAACAAATCTGGGAATAATCCCAAATACCACCAATTATTTCCCCACAAAGAAACCAATAAGTTTTTAATACCATTGTCTTTTGTCAGACTTTGACATAATTGGCATCAAATGTGAGTCTAGATGATTTCAATGTATATTCAGGGCTAAAACTTCAAAGCTTTCAGCCATTAAATGAAAAGAAAATGAACAGGACAGACCCAGTAACCCCAAATTAAAACTGAAAAATGTAAAGCCTGGGAACAAAAAATACAAACATAAAATCTAAATACAAATAAATTATTTTAACTGAGCTCTGACTATTAAAGGTACACCAACAATTCAAATTATATTCCCTATATTTTTGAGTTTGATTGCATAACTAGTAGATTCTTGTATATATCACTAAATATTAGGTCAAATTATCATGAAGACTGACCCCACCAAAGGTGGGAAGGATCATAGATGGCAGAACTAGGGAACTAATTCCAGATTGCTTTCAATAGGACCATTTCTCTCAAAGAAACATGTAGTGGCAGAAGAGATCAAAGAAGAGCAAAAAGACAATATTTTTTCTCTGAATTTCTAATTGAAGTGTCCAACAGTATTCAATTAGTATTTCAATTATCATTTAAAAATTTGTGTCTCAGGTTCAATAAAGACCAAGCAGATGTATTTTTAGATTGTATTTTTAGTGGTATTCACCAGAGATGACTTAATTGAAGGTTAGAAATTTAAGAAGAGGGTCTTTTAAAGCTGCTAATTAGTGTAAATACTATTCAGCTGTAGAAATCAGCACTGTGTACAGGTGACAAGGTGTTTTTGATATTAATGTACTAAGACATTTTTCATGCATCAGCTGCCAGTAAGGTGATAAATTGCAGTTTTCAATAGCATAGAGGTCATCTCCTTCTAAATAATCTTTTGTATTGGCTAAGTTATATTTACCTGACACAGAGTAAGCTATTTTCTCATCAGAACAACTTTATTATTTGATTGTTTTTAAAATGTTGCTAATAATGACCTTTGAATAAAATATTTTAGAGAAACCAGATTTACCTTATTAAAGATCAAAGAAAAGTCGTAGTCTCTTGTAATCAGGTTAACACTATTAATATTTTCTTACCTCTTATTGGGCTTACAAGGTAATGACATTGCTAATGATCAGAGAACTGTAGGGGAGATGGAAAGGAAAAGAAAGAACACATCAATGGTGTACTTACCCATAGTATTTTATCAGAGCTAAAATGACTTTATATGCTAGAAAGATTATCAAAGCTCTAGAGAGCTATCTAATCCAAGTTAGAAAGGAATTACTGAATTTTCTTTTAATCCTGAGAATTACTGCCCAGAGGCTTCCACATTTTCTTAGTAATCAGCAAAGTTATAGTGTGAAGGGAACATGTAATAATTCACCTCAACATGGGATAAAATAGTTTCTAAAAGCTAAGACTAGACAGGACAAGATTACCTGGAAAGTAAGACAGATTTCCTAGAATTTTTTTCAAAATAGAATCCTTTATAACTTTTGCAGAGCCTCGTAATTTTTGAGCGTTTCATTATTGAAGGGAGAAGTGACATATGCTTCAATCTTTCACAAGTCATTTAGAATTTACCCTTCTGGTTCTTGGACTCATCAGTATCTAGTAATTTAAGAGTCTTTCCATGATTATTTTTTAGATTTAACTATAAGTAGTTGTTCTTATTACTTTTATCTGGTTCTCAAAGATTTTTGCCTCAACTTTAATGACAGAATTTTTCACGACTAAAGAATTTGATGTGTCAGATCATCAAATCAGTTGATTCTTTCAAGGAAAATATTCCTTAAGAAACAGTGATTGGGAGACATATACCTAGTACTATCACCACCACTATGTGTTGAACTTTTGGCAGCTACTTAACTTCTCTGAACTTCAACTTTCTCATTTATAAATACAGAAATAAATACTCTCCATCAGATGTAAAAGATCAAATGAAAAGTTGTATAAAAAGAACTAAGCAGCCTGAAGCAATGAATACTTAATAGTGACTGACATAATTAGAGACAGAATCAGATTAAACCCAAAGGTTCTTATTTTCATTCCAAGATTTATTCCTTGTAATGACGTGAATAATGTTTAGAATTCTACTGTCACAAACAAGATTTTTTTTTTGCTCTAAATTCCTTTCTTCTATACTTGATGCAAATTTATAAAGTAGTAAAGTACTATTGTTTCTTCGAGGAAACATTCTAAAATGCCTTTTAAAACTTTTTTTTCTTTATTTAGGCTCTCCAAGCAATAAAGGTCATACCAAGCAAGTTTTATAGTCTCCAAAACTACACTTGGCCATGTCCAGGAATTATGTAATGTCAGGTACAAAACTAGGAACTAAGGCAGATGCCTTAACCTCTTACTATCTTTCCTTCCCATTCTCAATATGTCTTATGAGAAGAAAAAATGAAATGTTCAGTTACTTTCCTGAAGTAACAAATACTTCTATAATGTCTAATTTCCATTGCAACAATACTACATTATTTTAAGTCTAACCTCTTGCCTGTTTTCTTGCTACCAACATTGTTACCTCCAACTTGAAATACTCATGCCAAGAGCATCTATTGCACACATTAATTCAACTCTTTAAAAAGGTATTTGACACTTAGGATTCAGAAAGGTACTACAACATAAAGTGGGAAGGCCATCGTACCTCCTGCTGAAAAAATATTGCAATTTCAAAGGTTATTCTTGGGATAGTTCATTTTAAAATACATGTTCATAAGAAAGAATGCAAAGTGAAACATTATACTTTACCACCAACCTTGACTAAATTGTCAGAAAGACTAGCTAATGAAGTGTGTCAAGCATGAGAGAAGCAGTTAAGGTAAAACATTTTCAGTTTTTGACCCTGGTTCATATAAAAATAAGTTTTCCTCATCTGGTCTGCATCTCTGTGAGAAACTGCCACTTTGGACTCACTAATCAGTGTATGATTGGCAGACAATACACCGACCATCACTTGGCTCAGCTGTCACAAGGTTTTAATACCACTGTCAACACTCGGGTATAATGACAAAAACCATACTCCTCTTCTGCTGATTTAAAAGAAAAAAATAGCAAACATCTTAATGAGGCCTTAATGCTTGGAATCAACATGACTTTCTATGAACAAGCTTTGTAATTATACCTTTGGAGGATGAATCAGAACTTAAAAATGGCTTGAAAGTTTGTAAGGAACATATTCTCTCTCCCACTCAACTTTCCTCACTTCTTTTCAATCATATCTACCTTCTTTTACAATACCCTCTTCTAACATGATCACAGGCAAATTATTCAATATTCACTCCTCCATTAATGCAATAGTCTCCTGTTTTTCTTCCTCCTTTCCTTTTATTCTCCTGCCTCTGTCTTCCTCTCTGTCTTCTTTGTCTTCATCTTCATCATCTTTTCTTCCATATCTGGCAGTGCCCAAGGATTACTCCTGGCTCTGTACCCTGGGATTGCTCTAGAGGTTCCCAGGGGATCATTTTGGGTGTCAAGGATTGAACCAGGGCAGGCTTTATGTAAGATAAGTGCCCTAACCCCTGTTCTAGCTCTTCAGTTCCAGTTCTTCTTTGCAACTAATTTATAGCTGAAATATTGTGTATCATGCTACAATATTATTCTTCATTGTGAGATATTTTTATATCACTTGCCTCACATAGAGAAATGGTAGAGATATTTCTCCCTGAAATGATAAGAACTTGCCATGATCTTGGTTATAAAAAAGGAACAAAAACTAAAAGAAAATAAACAGTTTCAACTGACTTTAGAAATAAAGCATAAAAATATAACAAAGCTCCCCAAAATGTGCTTAGCATTATATATAGTTCTTCATTTTACAGATCGAATGAATATACTTGTGTTATACTGGCTACACTCATGATGACCAGAATATAGCATCCAGGGTTCGTGTATTGGTTTCATGCTCTTCCTTATCCTCACTATTCCTGGGCTCTACTACATGACTCTCATTTTAGTTCGGTTTAAGGTTATTCAGTGCTGTGCCTTTGTTTTTTTTTTCAGCTTAAAGCATAAATTTGCAGGAGCAAACTAGAGAGGGAGCATAAAGATTAAAGTGCTTGTCTTCCATGTGGCCATCCCTGGCTTGATATATAGCAACACTGCATATGGTCTCCCAAACATCAACAGAACACTACTAGATGTAACACCAAAACAATCAATCAGTCAAACAGGAATTGGCTATGATCCATTGTCATCTGCTCTTAAGCATTCCATGACCTAAAGTGGTTTTTACATGTTTCAAAGATTGAAATAAGATAAAAGTATGGAAATATTTTGTGACTCATGAAAATTTATGACATTCTAATTTCATTGTCCAAAAATTTCACTGAAGCAGTCATGCTCATTTGTTTACATTGTATCTACTCTTTTTCACTCTAAATAGCAGATTTGAGTAGAGTTGACAGAGACTGTATAACCTTAAAAACCTAAAATATTTACTCTTATTTTCCTTATGTTTATTGACCTTGGTTTAAAGAGATCCCTGGTTGACAGAAGCAAACACTACATCTTGCTGGAAAACAAATACAAAACTCAAGGAATTCTACAGGTAAAGTTCTAAAGATATTTTTTTAAAATAGAAAGAAAGGTTATTAACCCTCAAGGAATAAGATGGCATGGGTGACAACAGAAATAAATAAAATGTACAAAGAATGCAGAAATACAAATTATGATACAGCATATAAAATATATTTGATCACATTAATCTAAATACATATGAAAGTTTTATAGTTATATTTATTTGTGTATATATGTGTTTGATTATTCATCTATGTGTGGGAAAACACTAATAGTCCTATTTTAATGAGCTATAGTTTGATATTTACTTTCTTTGTAGTATGTGATTAACTTTTCTCTTGAAAGTTTTATAAATAATACTTATTAAGAGCAGATTCACAATAGTATTATAAACCACAGTATTTCAATAAAATGTAAAAAAACGTGTATTTGGAGATTTAAAATATAGTAATAGGATATTTAAGCTCCTAGAAGATACATTGTTAAAACTGGAATTTAATTTGGTTCAACTTTTCTTAGAATTGGACAAGTGTGGTCTTCTGGGATATTTAATCCTGAAAAGTATTAAGTATGATGATTACTAAACAAATTTATAACTTGTGTTCAAAAAAGAAGTCATTGAACTAAAACATCTTATATGCTTAATCAAATGTCACCCATTCATAGTCATAGATACCAAATTGTGCAGGGTGATGCTGGGGTTTGTGTTTATCCTCAAATTAAAAAGAACCTGATTCATACATGTCTTCAGAAAAGAGACTTTCTGCGATGTCTTTTAAATACTTCCTACATACATTATCTTTCACATTAGCCTATTTAGTCACTTTCAAGGAAATTCACATTGCCCAAGTTTTATTTTCTTATGACCCATATCTCCTCTGTACAAGACTATTGGCTATATAACAAAAGAATTGTCATATATAGATTGCACTTGTATACAAATGACTTTGTTTAAAACACATTATAAATCATTGTAATTTTGTTGTCCTTCTGTAAAAGCCAGTGACTTCTGTCTTTATTTTTGAAGCAAGCAAGCAAGCAGATAAGGAACACTCCTGTAACGAGTTCTTGGAAAGTAATACATTCAAGATGAGATTTAAAAAAATGTTATTCTATCATTAGTAGAAAATAGCCAAAAAAGAATGAAAGACAAATATACATTTGAGGACACAGGAACAGAAATTGATAACACTCTGATGCCAGCTGAAGTCCAAAAAAAGGCTGAACCCCTCTGGAGAAGAGAAACTCCGCAGAGACAAGAATATGTGATAAAAAAAAAATAACATGAAGATTTACAACCAGAAATTTCTTCTCCTTCACAACTTTCTAACAATCAACTCTTCTTATATAGAACGCCCCACATTGGGACAAAAACAAACTGTAAAGGCAGCCGCAGTTTTCCCATTCTTATATTTGAGTGTGTGGGGACTAACGTTGCCCCAATCTCAACCTGATTAAGAAATTTTCTCTCTATGCGCTCTCTTATCATCTCCAAAAACGATTTTACTTTATTTTTATTTATCTTCATTTGGGGGGGAGGGGAAACAATAGGAATGTAATGAAACTGAACAGAGATTAGAGCTGATTTGCCTTTCCCACAATGAGCAATCTTTTGCTTTAGTCTAAGTTCTATGACTTTAGAGAAATTTGGTGATAGGGATTAATTTCTGTGCCATGTAGAATAAGCATGATTTTATAATTGCCAAGTGGAAGTGTCTGGCAATGGAAGTACCCATAGTGTACTATGTGCTCATGACAGACTTCAACAGCCCTCTCTGGCACTTCCCCAGGGTAACTGAGGTGATTAGAGAGAAAAGCAATAAACTCCCTCTTGGGGCTACTTTTATGGGGATACACTTTCTTCTTCCTACTTCACACATCAACTGCAACACTTTCATCTCTACTTAAAGCTCCAAGTCATTGGTTGTATCACAGAATTAAGATTTTATTTAATTTCCAACTTAAAATTTATTTATTTAATAAATTTAATAATAATTTTGATGTCAATGAATTCAATTGCTGTGAATAGTGATCTTAATTTTTCAGTGTGTTCTTTCCTTTGTGTGATTAAAAACATTAAAATATGTCATACTCAAGCATTAAAATTAATATGTGTTAATTATGATAATTATTACAATGATTATTATAATTATCAGTGAAATCAGAATTCACTATACTGTAGCTGGGGAGTCTACCCTCTTACAATAAAACTCTTTCTAGAGTTTTATGTCTTTCTAGAGGAACAGAGATGAGTATATCTTTGTTATCTGATTATTACACAGATAACACAGATTACACAGATAACCGTTACTATTTCTGAGACACAAACTCTCCGATGCATGCCTTAAAACAAATGCCATTATGCATTTATGCAATTATGCAATTTGCTGCCACATGGATGAAACTGGAAGATATCATGAAATAAGGCAGAAGGATAAATACAGGATATCACTTATATGTGGTATTTAGAATAACTTCATGAGGGAATAGAATGGTTTAATGAGGGTCATCTAGAACACTCTTGGCCCCAGAGTATAGTGAGGAGAAAGAAAGAAATTGAGTGAAGTAGAATAAAAACAGATATAAAAATAAAGAGGCACAATGGTCATACTCAAGTATATTGGTGAAGTTTAAAAAAAAAAGCAGAACTAAATATTCAAATCATGGACTGAACAACAATAAAATCATGAGACCCACATTTTAGCAAACCAACTTAAAAGCTGCCTGTTATGATGATATCCTGGGGTAGGGTGAGAGGTGGGATAGGGGATTGAAGGCATGGGATGAACTCTGGGAACATTTGAAAGGATTAATATTGAAAAATTGTATATCTAACACTTAACAACTTTGTCAATCACAATGCTTTGGATCATTCATATATGTGCTACCTACATTACTAACCAGAACACTGATCTGTGACTTGTTCTAAAGACACAATTTTTTTCAGGGCATTTAAACTTTTCCCATGGTGGGTCTGGACTCCAAATAAGACTGATTCAATGAAAAAAGACAAAGCTGTTTGATCTTTTGAAGCCCACGTTAGTTGTCAAACAGCATCAACATCACCATGAAGGAGGGGTGATGCATGGAGGTTTTAACAATAAATTTCAGGTTGAATTTCATAAAATGAGACCAGCTGAAACCCATAAAGCATCATTAAGGAATCATCAAGAAGCAATTTGGCAGACCCTTCTCGACAAGCCATAACAACACACCCGAAGGCAGAACATCTTGGGGAAAAACAAGTCGGTTTTGGAGAAGTGAGCCAGAATCTCCATATTGTTTTTGAGTGACCCACACCTGGATATACGATGCTTTCTCTTTAATGTTAAGAGTTCACCCCATTTCTGGGAGTGACTTGTATTCCAACTTGGGGCATGCGATTCCTTTAGAGTAGGAAATCTTTCTCTCTCTCTCAACCATATTCCTAGAACATGTTCCTCTGTTTCTCTTTTCTCCCTTTTTAATTTTTTAACTTTATTGATTGATTAATTGGTTTTTGGGCCGCATCCAGCGGCACCCAGGAGTTACTCTGGCTCTGCACTCAGTGTTCTGCACTCAGAAATCACCTGTGGCAGGCTGGGGGTCCATATGGGATGCTGGGAATTGAACTGAGTCCCTCCCAGATCGGCCACATGCAAGGCAAATGCCCTGCCAATATGATATCACTCTGGCCCCACTCATTCATTTTTAAGAAATACTTTTTCCGGAGCCGGAGAGGTGGTGCTAGAGGTAAGGTATTTGCCTTGCAAGCGCTAGCCAAGCAAGGACGGCAGTTCGATCCCCCGGTGTCCCATATGGTTCCCCCAAGTCAGGTGCGATTTCTGAGCGCATAGCCAGGAGTAACCCCTGAGTGTCAAACGGGTGTGGCCCCAAAACAAAAATAAATAAATACTTTTTCCTCACTTTTTGCTTTCTATAGTTCTTTTCTGTGAGAATAACAATGAGTTGAGAAGACCTAGGTAGAGGTCAGAACTTCATTGTCTATGCCATATTAAGCAGCTCATATGAGTTTTTGTGCAGCTTCCCACCCTGAACAGCTCACTAGAGCAGTCATGGGTCCTAGAAATGATGACATTGTCCTAGAAATGATAACAGATGAAAAGAAGTGAGGATGGAAGAGAACACAGAAGAAGCCAAGTAAAGAGAGTGGTGGATCTGTTATACTATCATAAAACTATCATAAAGTTATGCTATCATAAAGAAAAAGTAGTTGGGGTCACTAGAAATTGGAAGAGAAAAAGAAACATTTTTTTAAAGTTACCAGTGGGACTAAGACTGCTGATAACTCAATTTCAGACTTGTAACATTTATAACTATCAGAGAATAACTATGTATTATTTAAAACCACCAAAATGGTAATTTCCTGGATAGCACTAGGATACTCATATAACTGTCTTCTTCTCTTTCAGATTGTCCTAGTTACCTAAGATAAAAAAATTATTTTCAGCACCACCCCTAACCATTCTATGACAATACATTGCATCCTAAGTATATTAATGAGACATTTAAGAAAACACACAGGATGAATAATATAGCAGGTAAGTCCTTGCCAACAGTCTATCCAGGTTTAATATATAGCATCCCATAAGGTGTAGTGAGTTCAGCTAAAAGTGATCCATTAACACAGAGCCATATCAAACCCTGAGCACCACTAGGTGATACCCTAAAACAAAACAAATAAGAACAAAACACCAGTTGTATATGATTCACCTCTAAATAAGTGTACCTCAGTCACATTTAAGCTGTTTTATTGTAGCTGACCTTGAGCATCTACCCAAAAATTTGGTGTTCATATTATTAAGACAGTCACGCTGAGTGAAGTTCATCAGAAGGAGAGGGACAGACAGACTGATCTTTTTCAAATGTTTACAATTTTTCAAAATATATAAGGAAATATAGTAGAGGAATGTCAAATGCACGAAGGCAACAGAAATTGAAACCTGATCCTCTGTAGGAAGCTTACCAGGGGGTAAGGAAGACTGGGAGAGTCTTGAAGGGGAACAGTTGAGAGAAGTGGTCACTCTGCCTGAAGATATGGTGCTAGAAAATGAATCAATCCCTATCAGTAAAGATATTGTAAACTAGAGTGCCTAAAATAAAATGTAAGTCTAACAAAAAAATCAGCCTTGGGGTATGAAAAACATAGATGGAATCTACTGCAGACCCTATTCATGGAAGTTGGAGGGAGGACATGAAAATGTATACTGTATTTTTGCTCTATAAGACGCACTCGACCAATTCTCATTACAGGCTGTGTTCTTTACACTGACTGTATAGAAAGAGGAGGTACAGTAAATGCACCCCATATACACCTCAACCCAGACCTTTGCCGGGTCTGTATTGTGAATTTGGGGACAAAAAAAAAAAAAAAAAGACGCACTCGACCATAAGCACTCACATTTTTAGATACTCTCCTCCCCTGCACTCAGGCGTCAGCTCCAGGCAACATTCGTTCCCTAAGAAGCATCTTTTGGGGAAAACAGTGCTCTTCTGATACGAAAAATATGGTAAGTAGTCCACAATAAATGTCTACTCCTTACAGAAGAGAAACTGCATACAAAACTGCAAGGTTGCAGCGCTGTTACCTGTATCTGCAAGACACGACATAATAAGAGTGGACTATACAGAAAGACGCTGCCAAATTGTTTTAAGTGCTTGCCTTAAAAGAGATTTTGTGAGTGTGTGTTTTAGAACCCAGAAATTCAATAAATAAAAAAATCAACTTAATCGGGTCATAAGTAATCTGCAAGTAAATGCTCAAACTGCAAAAGATTTTCCAATTTACATTTTGACTTCTGAAGACTTTGCAAACTGCTCAAGGCTGTGAATTCCTTTGTAGCTCCAAGGATGCTTTTATTCCATTCTCTTGACTCTAATGCAACTTTCTCCGCCCCCAATATTGCTGAGTCCAGAGATGTTGAGAATTTTCACAGAAGAGCTCTCTTTCGTCTTCCACGTTGCATTTAAATTTCTAATTCCCCAAAGCTTAAAAAAAAAAAAGATGCCTCTAGACAAGCTGAATTGAGAAAGTCAAATGAATAGTAATAAGGGACTCAATTACAGACCATGCATTCTCCTTATCTGGGTGACAAACACTCATCTAATTTGAGTTCTTGCCCTCATTCTACAATAGCAATGATTAGAAAGCCTTAATATATTTTGAAAGAAAGTATAGTTCCCACCATATTCTACACAGATCACATGTTAAGCAAGCCTGCAAGGAGAAATTTTAATTCAAAAATATATTAGTAAATGCTTTTTCTAATGCTAGCAAGGTTAAGATGTGAGAAGTACAGATAATCAAGAATTTAGATAATAGAGCTCCACATCATTAGAATATGCCTATTTTTCATTGTGCATGTCATTTTTTTAGTAGAAGGAAAAACATATATAATAAGAGCATTACTTTTCTCTATACAAGGCAAAAGATCACAAGAGAAACTGAGCTGTTTATCATGGGACTTGAAGAAGCACAAAAATATGTAGTGAGTAGAGCAGGCAAGTCAATGAACAGTAAGCCACTGCTCAGAGACCTCTGAGAGCTGCTGAAATTAAGCCTTTTTGTTCTTCAATTGTGGCCTAGTTGACTTTGCACCAGGTCAAAGCAATGATCTGTATAATTGCAAACCCTCCCCTAATACCACAGCCTGTCACTTCAGAAAGTGATGTCTGGGCTCTGAGCCAGATTTTGATTCACCTTAGAGTTCAGAATACTCCATATTGAAAAGAGGAAATATATGGTGGTGCGATATATTATAGTTCTAAAGTAGGCAGAATGGGAGTAGGCAAAGGTAAGGAGAGGGAAATGCAAGGAAGGGAGAAGGAAAGGGAGAGAGAGAAAAAGAAGAAAAGTCCAAGAAATTTGAGCAAGAAGATTGTCATGAACACGATGAAACTGTTTTTAAAAATAGCATATAGGTATTGGGGGTTAATGGTATGAAGAGGCTAGTAGATTTTCTTTTAACTAAGTGTCTACTTTCTTACATCTTCGGCATCGTGATTTGTGCTCTAGTCCCCTCACAATTCTAAGAACAGCTTTTCTTTTTATGTTCATCTCTATAAGTAAGAGATCATATATTGGCTATATATGCTGAACCAGGACAATATGTTGGTGAACAGGACAAAGTCAAGGAAGATTTGGGCATTATTTTCCAAAGTGCACAATATTGCCTCCACTGGAAATATCGGAACTATCCAAGATAGTGCTGCAGTAACCTGAGGTGCAAATTTTGTGTCTGGGGATGCTTTCTATTTGTCTTCTTGTTGATTTCTAGGGAAATGATGAGAAACCATATTTTTCTTGAACACAAGGAGGTAAATTATAAGTTTTGAAAAACCTGGGTGAGGGAAAACAGTAAAGGTGTCCAACAGTCTGCCTGAGAGTGTTCTTCAGAAGTGTGTGATCTGAGTGTTAGAGAACAGAGTACAGCAGTATTTAACGAGCGTTTGTTGAAATAAATTTAGTTTAAATAAGAGAAATATGCTCTGTAATGTGAATATATTATTTAATTAGAAATTATTAAATTAAGATATAGAGCGAGAGAGTGACAGTCATTGAAGTACATGCCTTTCACCCAGTTAATCCTCGTTAGATCCCTATTACTGGTGTTCTGAGTGCCACCAGAAATGATCCCTGAGCTTAGAACCAGGAATAAGCTCTGAGTACCACTAACTGTCCCTAAAATATGAAGCCACAATAAATTTTAAAAAATAAGTATGATACTGAACATGTATTCAAGTGTATAATGGGGTGGCAATCACCAGAATTTCATGTTAAAGCTAAATCCACTGACTTACTATTTTCCTTTAAACACACAGGAAAAAAAAAAAAGATCATCGCGGGTCTTTTGGAATTTCATGATTTCTTAGCTTTTCTCAAAGATTATAGCTTTTAAAAATGAGTAACTGATTCAGACAAAAATATGAAATACAAGAAGACAGTCTCAAGATACAAAGTGGCATGAAAAGAATATTGCCCATTTTTCTGTGCCATTATTGTTGGATAATTATCACCTTATTCTTAAGAATTGAACTCAAAGAACAATTACCATTTTAAATCACACATCAGTCATTATTTATGCTGCAAAGTAAGCACACAGAAAACATCAGCGTGGGAAGGTGTAATTCAACTGTGGGGGAGGCAAGGGACATGAAAGAGCGATGCAGTGGGATGTGATCACAGCCTCACTAAGTTATTCTATATTCTGCAGAACTCATTTCTTCTAAGTACATTTATAAATCGTGAATAACTCTAGCATAAAAATAAATGTCATCATTCCCAGAAATTCAAACTAATGTCTTTTCAAAGGATTCTACCATCTTTTTCCCCTGAGAAAGAAATAATTATCTTTCATTCTCTTAATTAATTTTATTCCAGACTATTTCTTGGTCCACCATAAATGACATGAGTAATCAGGTGGTCAATACTGGTTAACCATAGTAATAGGAAATTTTATTACACTCTTAGGCTCAGGGAAGAAGTAATAGCACAATTGACTTCTGACTAACAGGTGAGTATTTCAGGCAATAGTATATCAAATTCTGTTAGTTTACTACCCCTAACAAGACTTTGTGTGTAAAAAAATGTCTCCTCTACATTATATTCTTTAAAGATAAAAAGTGACAAGTGCATCCTCTACACACCTCCTGATAATAATTCATTATGTTATCAAACTGCTTTTACAATTAATGTACTTGCGTTTCTAATTCTCTTATTGTATCTAGGAGAATAAACTTTTAGAGATAATGCAGATATTGTGTAATATTGCAAATCTAACAATAGAGATTTAGACTATAAATTCCTATTTTTGATACCATACCAGCTACCATAAAAATAATGCTTTGGGCTGGACAATGAGCAAAAATTAAACTAATTGAATGAATTTTCATCCAGAGATGATAAGTTTCTTTGTAGTTGAGCATAACTCTTTAGACCTGGGAAAATAGTAAATGGCTTATTTTTATTTAAAGTGATTGAGAGAGTTCTTTATAAAAAGTTTTATGTCACTACTAGTCTGACAAATGGTGTTAACTAATGAAAAAAATTAGTAGCTGGTATTTAATTTACCAGTGTTTAGTAAGTTGTGTTTATTATAATTGAAATTATAATGTGGTTGTGTTTGATAAATGGGATATAAGCACTATAATATGTCATAATTTCTATTATATTAAAATGTGATCATTATTTTCAGCAAGAAAGTTTCTACCTGAGACATTCTATTCACACACACAGTTCCCCTTTTCTTCCTCATCAACCTGAAACAATTCTCTAATTCTATTTCTATACTTTGCAAATTGAGTGTTATTTTCTTCAACACTTCAGTTAGCATAACTATTGCAATATTTGTTGAAAATATATCATATTTAGTACCCAACAGAACAGTAGTTATCAAATTTATACCTCAAAAATCATCAATTCTGATATAAGTATGAAGGAAAAAACGAGTTTTAAATATCCATTACTATTTTTGTAATATATTGATTTAAACACCGTGATTGCAAACATGTTTCTTGCTGGATTCAGTTATAAAAAAGAACACCTCCCTTCACCAGTGCAACCTTTCCACCACCAATGCCCCCCCATCCCCTTTCACACCCACTTTCTGCCTGTCTTCGAGACAGATATTCTATTTCTCTTACTGCCATTGTCATGATAGATGTTAAGCTTCATCTCATGGGCCTGTACCTCCAGCCCTCATCTCATTGTCTTGGATATTATTACAATAATGTCTTTATTTTCCTTAAATCCCACAGGTAAGTAATACTATTCTAAGTTTATCTGTTTCCCTCAACATAATAGTTTCCATGTCCACCCATGTATAGGAAATTTTTATGACTTCATTTTTCCTGACAGCAGCTTAGTACTCCATTGTGTAGATGTAGCACAGTTTCTTTAGTCTCTCATCTATTGTCATATAAGTTATTTCCAGATTCTGGTTATTGTAAATAGCACTGCAATGAATATAGGTGTACCGGAGGCATTTTTTGTTTTTCGGTTTTTATGTTACTACAGTATATCCTGAGAAAAGGTATAGTTGGGTCATATGGGGGCTCAGTGTCCAATTTTTGAGGAATTCCCATATTGTTTTCCAGAAATGCTGGACTAGACAGCATTCCCACCAAAAGTGAATGAGAATTCCTTTCTCCCCACATCCCTGCCAGCACTGATTGTTCTTATTTTTTGTGTTGTGTTCCAGTCTTGGTGGCATGAGATGGTATCTTACTGTTTTGATTTACATCTCCCTCATGATTAATGATGTGGAGCTTTTTTTTTTCATGTGTCTTTTGGCCATTTGAATTTCTTCTTTGAGGAAGTGTCTGTTCATTTTTTTCTCTCCATTTTTGATGGGGTTAGATTTTTTTTTGTTAAGTTCTGTCAGTACCTTGTATATCTTGGATATTAGCCCATTATCTGATGGGTATTGGTGAATAGTTTCTCCCACTCCTTAGGTGGCATTTGTATCCATGACACTATTTCCTTTGAGGTGCAGTAGCCTCTCAGCTTAATATAATCCTAGTTGTTTATCTGTGCTTCCATTTGTCTGAACAGTGATGTTTCCTCCTTGAAGATGCCTTTAATCTAAATTTCATGGAGTGATTTATTTACATATTCTTCTATATACCTTATGATTTTAGGCCTAATATCAAGGTGTTTAATCCGCTTAGATTTGACCTATGTGCATGGTTTTAGTTGGAAAAATGAGTTTGCTTTTTGCATGTGCCTGATCATTTATTACAACACCAATTTTTGAAGACATTTTCCTTGCTCTATTTTGTGTTTCTTACCCCTTTATCAAAGATTAATTGAGTGTATGTATTAATTGATCTTCAGGAATATTCTCTGAATACTGGTGTCTATTCTATTGATCAGAGGATCTTTCTTTATTCTAATATCATGCTGTTTTAATGACTATTGCTTTGTAGTACACTTTAAAGTTGGAGAAAGAGATGCCTCCCATCTTCTTTTTCCTAAGGTTACTTTAGCTATTCTTGGATGTTTATTGTTCCAAATGAATTTCAGAATGTCATGGGTATCCTTAGAGGAATTGCATTAAATCTGTATAATGCTTTGATGCTGCATCTTGTGTCTCAGCATCTCTAATGGAGGAAAAAAAATCCTTCATGAGAAGAAAACAAGTAACACAAGTGGCTGAATATGAAATATAAAATAATGAAATCACACAAAATAAATTATATGAGGACCTGCGTCTTCAATAGATGTGAGACAAATTACTCTTCCCTGTTGGTTTTATATATATGCATATATAATATAGATATATAGATATAGTTATATAATATATATATATCCAGTCATCTCATAGTCATCCCAGTTTCAGGTAAAAAAGGTTGGAGTCTTAGAAGAAGTTATACAATGACAACAGGTCCTAAAATATACATATCAACAACTAGCCAGATTAAGTGAGAAGAATCTTGAGCTAAAAGGGAGGAAGTAATTTAAGGAGAAGGGAGATCTTAAGACAAAAGATGATAAACTTGTTTTGCTACAATTTGGGGGTTAGGCATACAGGATTTGGTTGCATGCATTCTTTAGCTCTGGGAGTTTCTGTGCAATGATATCCTTGACTATTGATTTTTCTTGGGGATTTTCTTCCTGGGTCTCTGTGACTCTAATGATTCTTATGTTGTTTCTGTTGAATTTATCAATGACATCTATTTTTGCCTGTTAACATTCTCTGAGGATATTTTCCATTGTCTGATCATTTCCTTTAAGGCTCTTTTTCAATCACTCTGTTTTATGTAGTTGTTATGCATTTCATCTTCCATCTCACTGAGTTGGTCCTCAGCTGCTCTTACTCTGTTGAAGAGGCTTTCCAGTGAGGTTTTCACTTTGCCTACCAAGATTTTCAGCCCTGTTATTTCAGCAGAGTTCAGGAGTTCCTCCTGGTTCTATGCTCAGAAATCACTCCAAGCAGGCTGGGGGACCACGTGGGATGCCAGGATTTGAACCACAGTTCTTCTGCATGTAAGGCAAACACCCTACCTCTATGTTATCTCTCTGGCCTTTCTCATTTCTATTTTCATATCCTATTGAATCTGATTTATGATTCATTCAACTTGATTCATGCTTTCTCTGAGTTATATGAATATTCTCCATATTTCTTCTCTAAACTCCTTATCTGAGAGGTTAGCTAGGTGGTTGGCACTTTTCAGGTCAACAGAGCTGCCATTTTCATTCTCTATGCATTGTGTTGGCCTACATTGTTTCCCTATAGTCACACTTCCAGTGGGGTGTTTTCTATGTGTTTTTCTGGAGTTATTTGACTAGGAAATATATGTGACCTCAAAGTAAAGCAGGGTGGCTTCTCTGCACTGGCTCCACCCTTCATGGGCGGGTACAGCTCACCTTTGTTGACGTGCCCTCTGGAGTTGTTCTGGGTGGTGTGGTTCAAGGCTCTGTTTTCTTTTCTTCAGAAGCTATTCTAGGTGGTGTGGCCTATGGCTCTGTTATCATGCCCTAGGAGCTGTTCTGGGCAGGGAGGTTCATGCCTGCAACACAAAATAGAGCAGAGACACTTCAAAATATCTTCTATGTGCCAAAGTGCATGGAAGGGATTCGTCATTACTAGTTTTTTTTAAAGCTTTGGGTTTGTCCCCACAAACTTGTGTAAACTCTGTCCAGGGTATTGCTATAAACATTTCCCTATCCCAAGCCAACTGAGCAGAGACATTAGTGTTTTTCAAATATGAGAAGACTATATATTTTTGAACATTAACTATATAAACATAATGTACATAATGTGAAAAAATCTCAAACTTTATTAAATTGGTATTTATTTCAGTTGGCAATATCAACATTCTTGACAATGCACCAAATATTTGCATTGAATAAGTATTTAATAAATAGGCAGGGCAACTGTTTTGTTGGCAGTCGGGAGATAGCTTCAAATATTCCTCCTTATATTAACATTTAATCAAAATTAACCTACACTATTTTAACAGTAAGATAACTTTGGAGAACATTAAAATGTCAAAAGCTGGTATATAAAATACTGAGGGTCTCATAGGATAAGTTTAAAGATACTAGATAATGAACAGAAACCTGATATCTTGTATCTGTGTCTAATTTTGGGTCTATACCCAATAGGTATTGCTCAGGGCTTACTCCTGGCTTTGTGATCATATATCACTTCTGGTGGGCTCACACGACTAGATGGAGTGCTGAGTTTACAACCCAGGTTAATACCTTAGCCTTTTTTAATTATAACTTAACTACTATAGATTTTCAAATATATAAATGCTGATTTTTCTGTCCCATTGGACTATTTTGTTTAGTTAGGGCCCAAACTTCACTGTACTCAAAGCTTACTCCTGCTCAGGACCTGGGTGGAGGCATATGGGATAATGGAGAATGAATCCATGCTAGATGTGTATAGGACAAGAACCCTTCATGTTATACTAACCTTCCAGTCTCCTTTGTGCTGTTGATTGATAACAGTTCAAAAGTTTTCATGTGAGTATGAGAGAAAATATTGCAAAGTAAAGAATAGATGGGATACTTTAATATTTATCACAGGATACTAAACTTACTCTTCTGCTGCCATAGAGTGATCTGTTTTGTTCAAAGGAATGATTTAACTTACCCACTACACTAAACACTCTTTGTTTTTGTTTTTAACAGGGTATATGTCAAACATCAAGTCCTCGCCAATATTTCACTTCTTATTGAAAGACCAATTAATTCAAAGTTAAAGTCAGAGAATTGAAATTAGAAAACACATCTTCAATGCAGGAATGTAAATATCTGAAGTGATAGGTAACTTACTGATAAATGAGGTAGCTCTTCTTACTTTTAAAGCACTCTAAATGCAAAAAAAAAGTCTATGTCATTCAAAAAAGCACTTGAGTGATTGAATAAAAAGACATGTATTAGCATGAGAACAATTTAAGTTGGAAAGGTTGTTCACTGGCACCAGCTGGAGAACAAGTTAGGAAGACAAAGAAGGAGTTATATTTTTATTCCTCACAGTTATATTCTTGGAGTTTTTCAGGAAATTATGCAAGTTGTGTGAGAGAGTAACAAGTTTGAACAATAAGGAATATCAGTGGATTTGCTTTGCATGTACAATGCAATGGTGGAGGATTATCACGGAGCATATATTGTACAGTGTGATCATGAATAGAAAAGTGACATCAGGTCAAGGAAAGCTCTACTACACAGATTTTGTAGGCTGAGACTGGTCAGGAGTCCAGGTCTTTATTAGTAAGTAAAATATATTAAGATTCTGTCTTAGCAATAGAAAAGAAGGCCTTAAAGACTAGTCCTTAGAAGAGCACTTACCAAAACAGGGAGAGTTTAGGTCAGAGAATAGACTGCAATGACAATGACAACGGGAAATAAACATTCTGGATAGAACTCTGTCCTGAGAGGAAGTAAAGTCATATGCCTTATGCCTTTTTAGTAACCTTATTTCAAACTACAGTGCCTGAAAAGTAAAAGAGAATAAAGAAAAGTATCTGCCACAGAGACAGGCTAGAGGGTGAGAGGAACATATAAGACATTGGTGAAGGTGACACTGGTGAAGTCTGGTGTGCTCAAACATTGAACAACTCAAAGTTAATTTTGAACAACTTTGTAATTTTGTATCTCAAGATGATTCCATTGAAAAATAAGTTTAAGGGTCCAGAGTGATACCATGGCGGTAGGACATTTGCCTTGCATGCTGCTGACCATGGACAATCTAGGTTCTATCCCTAGCATCTCGTATGGTCCACTGAGTGTTCCAGAAGTGATTTCTGAGCAGAGTCATGAGGAACCCCTGAGTGCTGCTGGGTGTGGCCCACAAATTAAAAATAAATAAATAAAAGAAACTTTAAAATTAAGTTTAAAACTATTCCTGTCTTGGCCTAATCAAATTAAAAAAATATATATATATAATAAGGTGACTTCTAAGTAGATGTCATCATTTCTTCTAAACTACAAAACTTAGGTCAGTCTGTCTTTTCTTATTTAACTCCTGAGAATCCTTTTATGTTTTCAGGAAGTAAAATTGTAGATAAAGGATAAATTGACTCGTGTATATTTGTTTCTCTATAAAACCACTTCTAATTTACTTCTTACAATGTTTTCTTCTGGGCAAAACGTGGAAAATATGTACAACTTCGTAGAAAAACATTGATTTTAATTATTTATTTGTACTTCTTAAGACACATTTTACTGGAGTTCCCTCATAGTTAACCATGAAATTACTCTGTTCCACAATTCATAAATATACATGTATACATATTTATATAATGCTTCATGAATCTGTGTGCCAGCCTTTCTTATGTCTTCTTTGTATTGTTCCAATTTGAGTGTATGTGGTACAGAAGCAAGCACAGAAAAAATTATTTCGAAATACTGCAAATGTTTCAATTATGACATGAATTAGATCATTTTCCCAGTTATTTGTAGTGCACTTCTATCTTTTCAGCACATAAAAGTCATAGCACCGCTGCTTATTGTGGCATAAACGGTACAATATGAAAATTTTTTCTTTTGACCTAAGACTTTTCAATATGTTCTTTGAGGAAAGTTTAATACATAGATATTATAGTATTACCTCTTATAGTACCAAAAGTCTACACTATTCTAGAATAGTCTACACTATTCTAGAATACTACCAAGTATTTTCAACACACTTTATCTTCTTCCTAAGTTCTGCCTGGTTGGAATATAAGTTTATATTTAAATATAAAATTTCAATTTTTAACCTAATGCTCTGGCTTACATAAGATAATTTGTCTCCTAGGATTCTATCTCTTAATTTTCAAACGCAACACAAAATATTTTGGTAGCAGTGAATATCAGAGTAGGAATACAGTTTGAGAAGTCACAGGGAACTTGATGAATAACTTGATGTAATTTTAATGTAAAGTGAATAATAAATACATGCAAAGAAGGTCTGGACTGGTAAATACCCAGGTCTTGATTAAAGGGAAAAAGTAATTTTTGCTAGTGATTTTATTTCTAAAAAGACAAGTTATAGTTGCTCCAAAATTTTGATCCTTATGAGAGTTTTATATCCTTCCACTTTTATGTTATCCAAAGTGACTGAAGAGAAATGAAATATGAACATTCTAAATTTGTATGTAGAGAACATAGCTACAGAATAAGATGTCAGGTAACTTTTTTGTTTGTTTGCTTGTTTTGTTTCTCTTGGCACTGGCTCAGTGTCCAGGGGCCAGTACTTGGAGAACAAAGTGGTGCCAAAACTGAACTTAGTCCTTTGAGCTATTTTTTCATTCTAGCCCTGTAAGCTCTCTTGAAAGTCCCAAATTGCAAATACCTTTTTGATCATTGAGATAATCATATGTAGCTGGCACTTAAAATTGCTCCCACAAAACTCCATTTTATACAAGCTAATTTAAACAACAGAATTTTCATTGTTGCTTGTGTGTTAGGTCACCCCTAATTTGATCAGAGCATGCCCCTGGCTCTTTGCTCAGGAATCACTCCTCATGGACACAGAGTCCCCTAAGGGGTGGTGGGATCAAACCTGGATCAGCCACATTCAAGGCAAGAACACATTGCTCTATCTCTCCATATATACAGATATATAATAGTCTATTTGATATATTTCTATAATTGAAAAGGTAGGTGGTTAAAGAGATTAATCATATATCAGCAGAATATGCCACTCAGAGTGAAAATCTATGGTTACAAATAATTTCCTTTAACACTACTAATCATCACTAGGGACTTGACTTTGTTTCATGATATGATACTGGCCTAACAAACAACTCTTACTTTCATACTATAGTAAGAATTCAGACTGACATGTCAAAGTCCTACTTTACATGAACAAAGCAGATGACAGATTTTATGGGAACCCACAAAGCGATCCTCCTCACATACATCTCGTTATTTTGTGCTGAAATTCTAAGAGGACAAATTGCATCTTATTGAAGAACAGTGAGGACAAATAAAGGACAGCATTGTGTATTTTCCAAAACACACAATTTCACATCTTGCAGAGTATATTCATTTTTTTTTGTTTGTTTGTTTTTGGGTCAGCAGTGCTCAGGGGTTACTCCTGGCTCCATGCTCAGAAATTGCTCCTGGCAGGCACGGGGGACCATATGGGGCACCGGGATTCGAACCGATGACCTTTTGCATGAAAGGCAAACACCTTACCTCCATGCTATCTCCAGGGCCCCAGTATATTCATTTTTAAGTTTCCTCTCTATCCTATTACAATTTGTCGAGGAATCATTCTTGATGCTATAATGTCCTGGACAACAGTTATTTGGAAATAAAACAGAATAAAACATTATTTTTATCACTATACTCCAAGAAGCTATTGGAAATTTTATTTGGCAATTAACATTCTTTTTTTTTTTAGTTCAAAAAATATATTCATCACTGAGGCCATAAGGTTTTTTTAAAGCTTCCAAATACATACAAATGCTACTATTGGGAAGCAAATATTTAGCCCCCAAATTCTCATTTCTCCCATGTCTAAAGAGGCTTTGTATTGGAAACAAGAGGAGATATAAAAAATGAAAAGAGACATGACAGTTAAAGTGATTTCTAGCAAGCACAGAAATGATGGCAGAAATGAAATTCAGTAAAATCAGAGTAAAAAAGAGCAAAATGAATCACAGAAATAATGTCTGCTTAGAATTTGAAAATTAAAATACTGCTTTGAATAGACTAGATCTGATTCCAAATTAAACAATAAGCTGAAATCCAGAGGCTTTCAAAAAATAAAAGGTAATCATGACGAAGAATAAAGATAAGTACACCTTCTCATTTTCATGAGCGGACAGTGGTTCCACAGATCTTGCTTATTAAAATAGATTGTTAACCAGACTGCAAGGAGCTAAATAAATTGGATCATAATGCTGTTCATTTTAACACATATTCTTTCAATGAAAATGTATTTCAACTAAAACATAATCATATGAAATCTCAACATCATTTGAGTGCACCTAGAACAGAGATTATTTTAGACAACAATTTATTATTTGTGGGCAAATAGACCATTCTTGAACTTATCTGTCATTATTATTCATGATCCTATGATAAGATTTCTTTATAGCTCTCTCATAAACTAATCCTGACTATATATGTTTGTCCTTAGGTAATTATAACATTGAACTCATTTTTTCAATAATAATTTCATTATTCAAGCACCACTCAAGCATGTTCATAATTGGGTTTTAGTCATTAAATGCACACTTCCCTCACCAGTGCAACTTTCATGTCACTAAGGTCCTCCATTTCCTTCCTCCCCTATTCCCGGCTTGTCTTCGACTCAGACATTATATTTCTCTCTATTATTATTATTATGATAGTTTTTAGTGTAGTTATTTCTCTAACTGCACTTAACACTCTTTGTATGAAGCTTCATGTCATGTGTTGGTCCTTCGGGCACTGATCTCTATTGTCTTTAGGTATTATTACTATATTGTCTTTTATTTTTCTTAAATCCCACAGATGAGTGAGATTATTCTGTTTATCTCACTTATTTTACTCAACATAATAGTCTCCATATCCATCCATGTATAGGCAAATTTTGTGACTTCATTTTTTATAAATAGCTGCATAGTTTTCCATTATGTAGATGCACCACAGTTTCTTTAGCCACTCATCTGTTGAGCATCTGGGTTGTCTACAGATTTTGGTTATTGTAAAAAAGTGATGTTATGAACATAGGAATGCAGAGAGCATTATGGCATTTTGTTTTTTGTGTTCCTAGGGTATATGCCTAGTTGTGGTATTGCTGGTTCATATGGCTCATATGTCCTGTTTTTAAAGGAATATCCATATTGCTTTTCAGAAAGGTTTGATAGACAGCATTCCCACCAGCAGTGAATGAGAAATCTGCTTGCCCACAACGGTGCCAGCAGTAGTTGTTCTTGCTCTTTGTGATGTGTGTCAGTCTCTGTGGTGTAAGGTGATATCTCATTATTGCTTTGATTTTTAACTCTCTGATTATTAGTGGCAGATATTATTTTTTCATGAACTCTTTGGCATTTGCATTTTTCTTTGGAGAAATATCTGTTCATTTCTTCTCCACATTTTTTTATTTTTTTGGGGGGGGGTCATACCCATTGGTGATCAGGGGTTATTCCTGGTCCTGTGCTCCAAAATCGCTCCTGGCAGCATAGGGGACCATATGGATGCCAGGATTTGGACCACCATCCATCCTGGATTGACTGCTTGCAAGGCAAATGCCTTACCGCTGTGCTATATCTCCGGCCCTTTTCTCCCCGTTTTTTAAATAAAATTAGATGTTTATTTTTTTTCTTGGATAATTCTGTCAGTATCTTGTATATCTTATATATTAGCCACTTATCTAATGGGTATTGTGTGAATAGTTTCTACCATTCTGTGGGTGACATTTTTTTTTTTGGTTTTTTTGGGCCACACCCGGTGACGTTCAGGGGTTACTCCTGGCTATTTGCTCAGAAGTCGCTCCTGGCCAGGCACGGGGGACCATATGGGGAACTGGGGGATCTAACCGCGGTCCGTCCTAGGTTAGCGCAGGCAAGGCAGGCACCTTACCTGCAGCGCCACCGCCCAACCCCCTCTGTGGGTGACATTTTTTACCTTATCACTGTTTTGTTTGAGGTGCAGAAGTTCTCAGTTTGATGTAATCTTGCTTGTTATCCTTCTTCAGTGGTGTTTCCTCATTAAAGTTGCCTTTAGTCTCAATGTTATGGAGTATTTTGCCTATGTTTTCTTCTATATATCTTAGTTTCATGTTTGATATCAAGGTCTTTAATCCATTTGAATTTGATGTTTTTTTGCATGATGTTAGATAGAGGTCTGAGTTTGCTTTTTTGAATGTGGCTGAACCAACACTTCCTGTTGAGGAGAATTTTCTTGTTCCATTTTGTGTTTCTTGACACTTTGTCAAAGACTAGTTGATTATATGTATAGGGGTAATTCTCTGAATACTCTATTAGTGTAGAATACTCTAAAACTCTATTCCTCTGATCTGAGGGACTGTCTTTGTACCAATACCATGTTGTTTTAATGACTATTGCTTTGTAGTATAATTTAAAGTTGGGGAAAGAGATGCCTGTCATCTTTTTTTCTCCTAAGGGTTGCTTTACGTATTCTTGGGCATTTATTGTTCCAAATAAATTTCAGGATTGTTTGATACACTCCTTTGAAGAATGCATGGGTATCCTTAGAGGGATTGCATTAAATCTGTATAATGTTTTGAAGAGTATTGGCATGTTAATGATGTTAAACTTCCCAATTCATGAACAGGATATATATTTCTCCATTTCCTTTTGTTATCTTGTTTAGTGAGCAATGTTTGTAGTTTACTTTGTATAGGTCATTCACTTCTTTAGTTAAATTTACTACAAGGTATTTAAATTTTTTTTTTTGGGGTCACACCCAGCAGTGCTCAGGGGTTACTCCTGGCTCCGAAATTGCTCCTGGCAGGCACAGGGGACCATATGGGGCACCAGGATTCGAACCAATGACCTTTTGCATGAAAGGCAAACACCTTACCTCCATGCTATCTCCCGGGCTCCAAGGTATTTAAATTTTTGTGGTTTTATTATGAATAAGAATTTTTAAATATCTATTTCTTCTCTTTCATTATTTATGCATACAAATACTATTGATTTTTGTGTATTAGTTTTGTTGCCTTTTACTTTGCTATATGAATCTATGTTTCTATTAGCTTTTTTGGTAGAGTCCTTAGGATTTTCTAAGAATAGCATTATGGTATCAGCAAACAGTGAGAGCTTGTCTTCTATCTTTCCTATCTGACAATCTTTTTTTTTTCTTTTTGGTTTTTGGGACTATCTGATGCCCTTGATGTATTTTTCTTGCCTAATTTCTATGGCAAGTACTATGTTGAATAGGAGTGGCAAACAGAGGCACCCTTGCCTTGTGCTAGACTTAGGAAAAAGGCTTTGGTATATGACCTTGATTATATTGAGAAACTTTCCTTCAATTCTCTTCTTGTTGAAAGTTTTTATCAGAAATGTGTGTTAGACCCCATCAAATGCTTTTCTCTGCATCTATTGATATGATCATGTGGTTTTAATTTTCCATTTGCTGATGTGGTATATTACATTGATTGATTTGCATATGTTGCATCCTTG
This sequence comes from Crocidura indochinensis, assembly GCA_004027635.1. Lineage (NCBI taxonomy): Eukaryota > Metazoa > Chordata > Mammalia > Eulipotyphla > Soricidae > Crocidura > Crocidura indochinensis. The sequence goes on from PVKC010007672.1 coordinate 28,835, forward strand.
CATCACAGAATTGAATCCTAGTTGGTGAAGATGCATGACTTTCTTTTTTTTTTTTTTTTTTTTTTTTTGGTTTTTGGGTCACACCCGGCAGTGCTCAGGGGTTACTCCTGGCTCATGCTCAGAAACTGCTCCTGGCAGGCACGGGGGACCATATGGGGCACCAGGATTCGAACCGATGACCTTTTGCATGAAAGGCAAACGCCTTACCTCCATGCTATCTCCCGGGCCCACATGACTTTCTTGATGAGATATTGGATTCTGTCTGCTAGGATTTTGTTGAAGATCTTTGCATTTGTGTTCATCAGGGATATTGGTCTGTAGTTTTCTCTTCTTTCTTTCTTTCTTTCTTTCTTTCTTTCTTTCTTTCTTTCTTTCTT
>PVKC010007673.1:0-29218 GCA_004027635.1 Crocidura indochinensis
CTTCTATCTTCCCAATTTTTGTTCATTTTGTTGTGCTATTTCCAACTTTTTAAGATGTGCCATTAAATCATTTCTGTAGGCCCCTTCTTCCTTCCTGATGAATGCTTGTAATGCTATAAAATTTCCTCTTAATACTACTTTTTCTGTGTCACAGAATATCTGATAAAATGTATCCTCATTCTCATTTGCTTCAAGGAATCTTTTGATTTCCTCTTTTATTTCATCTCTGACTCACTGATTGCTCAGTACTAAGTTACTTAATTCCCATCTCTTAAATTTTGGTCTGTGTGTTTGTTTCTCATTCACCTCTAAGGAGGATAACCAAGGTACAGTGGAGAAGGATGTACACACAGTTTTATATAGCAGTGTTAAAGTCTTCTATACTGTGTTACTATTGATATTTGTCTTCAGATATGTCAGCAATTATTTTAAATCAGTTTTGGTCTCTCAGTGCATAGAAGCTGAAGCTTTATTATTTGAGGTAATTATAGTCATCAGTAGACTCATAATCCTTGGTGTCCATCCACATATCCTGGCATAGAGAAGGAAATATGACAGATCCAATTGAGATTTCACATGCAATCACCATAATTGCCAGCAGTCTTAGTAAATAAACTTGTTCAAACAAGTTCTTACTGAAAGTTTGAATAATTAATGAGTTTTGACCAAATCCTCTTACGTGATTATAAAGAAAACTTCAGGTTTTGTGGAGAATGTCAATAATCTTGTTGTAAAATAGTATAATCCTTTTAAATGCATGGCTTTATGATTTGTTGTGAGCTAGAGAGATTGAAATGTACAAGTACTTAATGCATTTCAGGACATCTGAGAGATCATTTTAAGTGAGGGGAATATATTTTTAAAGATTGCAGAATGGACTAGAGCAATAGCACAATAGATAGGGCATGCTAGGAGTGATTTTTGGATGACAGGAGTAACCCCTGCATCTGTTAGGTGTGGCCCCCCCCAAAAAACATAACAAACAAAAATGTGGTAGAATGACTATCTTATATGCTCCTTACTCTACAAATATTTGTTGCTTATTTACTCAGCAGAATTTTACTGAGAATTGATTCAAATCGTCAGCAAGTGAGCAGCAGTATTTTTCTAATATTCTTTTTGTCACAGTGAATCATCATTTTTGTCTTTAAAAATCGCTATTGTGGGGCCCGGGAGATAACATGGAGGTAAGGCATTTGCCTTTCATGCATAAGGTCATCGGTTCGAATCCCGGTGCCCCATATGGTCCCCCGTGCCTGCCAGGAGCAATTTCTGAGCATGGAGCCAGGAGTAACCCCTGAGTACTGCCATGTGTAACCAAAAAAAGAAAATTGCTATTGTGAGCAGGAGCAAAAGCACAATGGTAGGGCCTTTGCCTTGCATGTGACTTACCTGGGATGGACCCAGGTTCAATCCCTGGCATCCCATATTGCTCCCCAAACCTGCCAGGAGCATTATCTGAGAGCAGAGCCAGAAGCACCCCCTGAGTGCCACTGTGTATGACCCAAAAACCACCCAAAATTGTCATTGAGATTAACATAATCTAGACTGCTTATTATTATATAACCATTGTTCTTGTATTCAATATTATCACTTAAGATTTTTTTCACTTAAAATAAAGATGTTTTAAAAGCAACTTAACTAGAATGGCTCTAGATTTGATGTCTTAAATGAGATAATGGATCTAGGTCAATAGTACTTGATGTCTGTAAAACCATTAATAAAAAGTTGAAGGGCAGTTTGGGTAGGCTGACAACATTTGAGCCTACTTCTTATACACATACCAGTAAAGATATAATAATACCACTTGTCTCTACTTTAATACCAGGTGCAGCCCATACTGAGGCATAATCTTGTGAAAAACAAATAAGGCAGTGTTTTATTCTTATCAAGCCTCTAGATCAGGAAAGAACTAATTACATCTGGAAGGATCCCACCTCTTCACTAATACAAATTCTAATTTTTTATGATTAAAATATGCTCCCATTTGCTAATGCATTGTATGCAGAAGGAAATAGATATTGGGAAATATCTATTATATAAGTCAAAGATCTATTTTTAAATTATCTAGGGTACACATGGGGGAGTATTGGGTATGAGGAATTATAAACAAAACAAAATTAGCAAAATGATTTGTTAATGGGTAGGTGAAGTAAACTGTCTTCTACTCACATGCATACTCGAAATAAAATGATAATATAAAATGAAATAAAATAAAAATAATAAAGTCAATTTCCATTTTAAGCTATAGTGCTCTCCTAGCAACAGGAAAAGATCTAGAAGTTTCTGGATCATAGCTTGATATTTTTAACTCAGAAAGCTTCTGTTACTTCCCAAAAAAGATATTTGGTTACAGGTATCTCTGATAAATTCATTTAATGCTCTTGAGTCTGCTGAAGTCAAAAATAACTAAACAAACTATGTTCATGGCCTCAGCCCAAACTCAGGCAATTTAAAAAATATATATTTTTACTGACACCCAAAATGACTAAGCCATAAGCAGAGTGTGTTTTTTATAATGGTCTCTTAGGATTGGCATGATACAGCACATCACAGCTGGTGAAAGATACTACTTGACTTCCCTAGGAGATTCAATTCAGGGTAGGGAAAAATAAAACAATAAAGTTGCCACTGCAGTAGTTCTTCGCTTTGTGAAATGTAGATGCCTCATTGCCTTGGTATATTTTGTTCTATAAATTAGTTCTTTGTCTTCTAAGAATAGAATAAAACAGATGCTTTAGACACAATAGGAATTAAAAAAGTTATTCATTTCTATGAAGAGTGCCTTTTCCCTTTCCATACACATCTAAAATTGACAGATGTCACTCTGATTATGGTATATGAATGTTATCAACATGGATTGATTCTATTTTCTCATAATCAGCATCCATTCTTTTTTCCCTATTCTTTTGTTAATATGCAGGCTCTCAGCAAATGTACCAAATGTAATGATTAATGTTAGCAGTGTTGGGTGTTGCACACTGGCACAGTGGGTGTGGATAAACATTTAATCTGGTGAATTTGAGTAAAGCAAAGTGTGCTTCATTCTGAATGAACCACATTCAGCCAGTTGAAAATTTGAACAGAGCAAAACAAAATCCTCAATCCCTGAACAGGATGTAAATGTTTGAAAGACTGCCTTTTTGATACCTAATATCTTATCCGTGAATTCTATCCAATATGAAGGAATCAATTCATTGTATTAAATATATAGATATATTAAATATATAGATTAAATCTATATGGTAGATATATTAAATATATAGATTAAATATTTATAAGGACATTTTATAGTATATTATTATAATATATAGATTTATATAGATATAATTACAGATATGACTGTAGATATGGAGAGATGATGGAATAGAGTGAGTTGACAGAGGTGGGAAGAAAAAGTAATCCTATCCCTACTATATCAGAGAAAGGTTAATAGCTCATTTGTCTAAGCACTTTTTTTCCTTCCTGTACCTCTGCACTTGATTAATATAATATGTAATGATATATATAATCAAGCACCATCTTGAGAGAAATTTCTTAGCAGTCATGTTTGAGGGGCTGAACTCTGAATATAACAGTAGTGGCTCATGTGATATTATGGAAGTGGACTTTATTATATTCCATCTCCTGCCTTCCTTTTATTAAATAGCATGCAGTAGGGCTTGTTAAAAAACTAGTATGCTTACCTCCTTAGGAAATTATGATTAACCTTTAAAACTTCAAACCTTCAAAAAACACAAATTCAACATGTTATTTAATCTTCTCTTATTATTATTTCTGATACCTTAAGCAAATTAAACTTTGATCCGCAATTTTTTCATCTGAAAATATGGATGATAAAAGTTCCCACTTTTAGGATTACACCTGTGATGCTTAAAAGGAAAATGGCTTTGCACTTAGGAATTATTCTTCTTATTCCTCAAGGAACTAGATGGGACATATGGGATTGAAGACAGTTCGCTACATGCAAGGTAAACCCCTACCTATTGAACTTTCTGGATCCCTCTAGTCTAGAGATTTCTTGTAAAGACAAAAATGAAATGACAGCCCCCACTCCCAATTCATGAGATGGCATTCATCTAACTTTATTATTATGACAGCCTTTCTGGAGAGGATGTGGGGGAGGGAATGTACTAACATAAAACTAACACTAGAAGAAATTTCTTAGGCACTCTCCTTTAATGATAAAGACTTTTATAACATGGGTGCAACCTAACTATTTTTGAGACTTATCTCTCTCTCTCTCTCTCTCTCTCTCTCTCTCTCTCTATATATATATATATATATATATATATATATATATATATATATATTCTTGAGCTGAATAGGTATTGGCTGATTTCATTAATATTTAAGATAATATTGTTTAAATGGTTTATGTGTGAATGGATCAGAGTTAAAAACAATAGGATAAATGCATGTTTATTTTATGTAAATACAGATAATAGAGCATAGAAACCTGTTTTCTTGTTGGTCTATCAGTTTAAAGGGATCTAAAGGCAATGAATCTTCAGGAGTGTCAACATATACAATGCCAACATTTTGATTTCTTCTACTACCTTAAGTTAAATGAAACCAAAGTTCATTGAAGAATGAAGCAGAAAATATACAAATTAGACTGGAGAGATTTTTGTGGTACCAGAAATTTTTGCAAATAATAAACACAAATATAGACAATAATAATAAATAAAGGAAACAAAAATCTTAAGAAAAATAGAGTTAGAGACATAATACAGCAGGTAGGATTCTTGCACAGCCCTACATTCATTCCCTGGTATCCCATATGGTCCTGAAGCCCTTAAAGGAAAGATCCTTTATAGTCAGAATAAGCCCCTGACCACTGCCAGGAGTGGTCCAAAGACAAAACAAAAGCAAACAATTAAAAGATAACAGTGAAATCAGAAAATGCATTATCTCAAAACTGTCAAATCAAAAACAAATCTGAAAAACTGTCTAGCAAAGAGAAAGTTTAAGAGACTTGTTAACGAAATATACAATGGATTTTGAAAGGTATCATGGGACAGAAAGAAAGGGTAGTCAGAAATATGCGAACCTCACTAATAGTGTATCAGTATTGAATCATATTTGTTTATGTGTGTTTTGTTTGCTTATTACCCTTTGAATCAAAATCAGCAATGTAAGGGCTTACTTCTTGTTTAGTATTCAGGGAATTTTCCTTGTAGGTCTAGGGACACTATGAGGTATTGAGATTCAAATCTATATTATAGAATATAGACCCTTTTCCACAAATTTTCTCAAAGCATGAGTATTGATTCCTAGGAATTATGCTATTTACCTCATTTATTTACTGATTCACCCAATAAAAATTTCTGAGAATTCTGTGAATTTCTATTTCTAATTCCAGCCTGGCTTTAATATTGTACCACTGCATAGTCATATGATTTGACTATAAACATAAAGGGGGCCACCATACATGTACACATATGCAGACATACACAGTTGATTGATCAATATGTTAAAGCTGTTATCTACCATCTACAGTGGTAGGGATAAAACTGATGTGGGGCTAAGAAAGGAAAGGACTGTCCGTGTGCAACGTTGTCCCTGTTTGCCAGATGGAACTTTGTCCTGTGTTTCCCAAACTCAGACGCCAGACTCTTACCTCAGCCTGTTTTACATGGAAATGGATCAAAGTGCTTCATTGGTATAAAGCCAACAAGTATATCATAGTTTGTCAATCTAAGATAGTGATATGCTATTATTATCAGCTTTCCTGTTCTAAGGAAGGGAATTAATATTCTCTTAGACATAGGGAGAGGCTGCCCTACTAACCTCTGCCAAAAGGACAGTAAGAAAACATTAAATAAGTTACTGTAATTTCCAATTTCTAGGAATCACTGGCATTGAAGGCAGTCTTGGTTGTTAAAGTTCCATAGATTAAATTGCAGTGTTCACCATCCTCAACCAGGCAGCATTTGCCACAAACATCACAAACACTAAGGTATTACAAAGACTGTGGGGATTTTTCTTAACTAAACAAATTCTTTTATTAAGTTCTTTTAAATAATTCAATTCTTTGTAATTCTGGGGTCATTGTTTCACCCAGATGGCCAGCGTGGATTTGCATACCAAGTGAATGGGTTTAGAATAGCAACAGTGGCCCCCAGAGTTTAGAAGTTAGTATCTTGCCTTAAAGATTATTCATTTTCTTAAGCAGACTTTGACAGAGATGCACTTGGGATGTTTAAGGATGCTCTCTACTGTTGTAACAGATCTTGAACCCATTAAAAGCTAACTTTTGCAGCTATATAGAGCTGTAAGGTGCCAATTTTTTATCCTAGCTTTTCACATTTAAAGATTTGCTGACTCTGGGGCTGAGTGATAGCATAGCGGTAGGGTGTTTGCCTTGCATGCAGCCAACCTAGGATGGACCAGAGTTCGATTCCAGGCATCCCATATGGTCCCCCAAGCCTGCCAAGGGAAATTTCTGAGTGCAGAGTCAGAAATGACCTCTATTTATTGTGGGTGTGCCCCCAAATAAATAAATACATACATACATACATAAATACATAAAGATTTTCTGACTCTGTCTCATCCTTTGCATTGCTCCTAAGGACAAATACAATTACTGAGATAGTTTGAGTTGAACAAGTCTGAGGTCAGTTTTATTCAGATGTTATGGTCACACTGGTCCTAATATCTTCCAGACCCTGAGGTTTTTTTTTTCTTTAATTACATACTTGTCAGGACAAATATTCCTGATTTAATTATATCTCTGACCTCTGTAAGAATACTGATGTGTAGAGGCACCAAAGAGAGGGATTTACTCTCCCCGTCTTCAGGAAAGTCTGTTTCTTCCTTTAGCATCTTTTCTTCCTTTTTGGATGTTCAACTTCTTTTGACTGTGATTAATCTAAAACTAAATAAAGTAGCAAAGGGACCACCTGGTAACCAATGTAGATGCCCCTTTTCTGAGACACTTTCTAAATTCTAAGATAACTTCCTTCCATTGTGTCAAATCTAAGTTCCTTGCAAGGGCAGTGGATAACAATGCTGTCTAGTAACCTGAAATAGCCCCTAAAAGACTTTCTTTCAGATATTAACTCCTGAATCACACAATAGCAATCTTAGGAGTTGAATGTATTCCTTTTATTTGGAAGTCCTCTGACCCATTATTACTCGAATTAACAAGCTTCCAGAGCAATCATCCTTTGATCTTTGCTCACTTGTTGGACCTTCAATTCTTGGTCCTTTTGGTTTTTCAGCTTCACCAATTTCAGTTGACCTTAGACATTTCTTACTTGTCTAGGTCCTTTTAAGAGTATCACTTGCTGCAGTCTCATCCTGGGTGAATGGGCTTGAAGTAGGGACACTGCAAGGATTAAGAAAACATAACAGACATAATAGAGAAAACTATTATCTCAGGGGCTCCCAGCCTCATGGATTGAAAATTCTGACTGTCCTTTATGCACAGTTTATTTACTTATTGTTCAGGAATCATCAACATGGGAGGAGGGCCAGATACTTATCTAATACTAATCAAGCCTAGACAGGGTTTTACATCTCAAAAGGGAGTATTTGTGGAAGAGGAATCTGATGTAAAATCTCTGTAGCTAATGCTCCTCCAGAGAAGGTGGCAGACCAAAAAAGTGATTACTGACGCCCTTTCCACACGGTGTTTCCAGCAATGCCAGCTTTCCAGTGATTGAAGAACCAAAAGTCCTTTTACCCTTTTCTGCTCCTTCCCTCAGACAAGCATCTCTAGCTAAACTTACTCATTTTGGTTGTCTTCATATAAAACATCAATTTCCATGCTTGTGCTGGGTTTGTTGTTGTTCTTGGAGTGATTGTTGCTAGATATCCTCCACCCCCTATGAAATTCTGCTACTGGCTTGCTAATGTGTTCAATTCCTTTTGTACGGAATCTAATTTTCTTAAAATGTTCTTCACTGAGTTGGTTGCATTTCTTATATAGTGATTGCTAGTTTTGTTGGCAAGTGCTTGCTTAGCTTCTGTTGCCAGTGCAGTGAGAGTTGAAATTCGGTCCTCATTCACCAGGCTCAAGTGTTTTGATGGCCATGGATGGGGATCTCTATTTGCAATGGTAGTTGAATTCTTTAGTTTCCCATTTTTCTTTGAGCTTTATGGGTGTTAATGGCTGAGGTTTAGATTCTCTATTATTTAAGAGCAGATATGCTGATCTGTTTATACCTGTCAGCTACTAATAATACATCTGCAGTTCAGATTATTTTTCTTACCATGCAGTGCTATTTGAGGAATGCCCAGAAAACTGTCAGCTAGTTACTTCATTGAGTTAACTGACATTTAAGACTGTATACTGTCTGAAAAATAGGAGTTCTACATTGCACCTGTCCCAGATATAAGGGATGTATATAGTTTTGCTTTTCTGCAGACAGATAGAATAAAAAAGGATTTGGGTATAAAGGATCAATGGGCATGAGATGGCCCAATCTTTGGTCTAGAAGCAGGATGTCAGTGGAGGACACAAGGAGGAGGCAATCCTTGGTCTTGAGGGGACTCCCAGGCTGTCAAGCATGCAGCTGTGCATAGGGTATTAAGGTAAAAATGACGGACCAGGGCTTTACAGGTTACCCTTAGAGGATTTGAAGCTAGATAGACCTAAATCAAAATCAATCCTTTGCCAAGGATAACAGTGGTGTAAGACAAAGGATGGGTTCCTGAGACTTGCAGGTGCAAGAGGTTTCAGAGTGGGGAAGTTCTTTGCAATTTTTTTTTCTTTTTTGGGACACACCCGGTGATGCTGAGGGGTTACTCCTGCTATGCGCTCAGAAATTACTCCTGGCTTGGGGACCATATTGTACACTAGGGGATCAAACCACGGTCCATCCTGGGTTCCCTACTGCTTGTGTCATCATTCCAGTCCCAGATTTTTTACAATTTTAACTCTCTATAGTTTGTTCCAATTTAGATTTTATTTTATATACTTTAAAAGGAGTCCGTTTTGTGGGTGTTTTTATCCAATATTTTCAGTACTTATTTATTGTATACCATGTAAGTTTTTATAAGTCATGTGGAGTTTATTGTTTTGTTGTTGTTAGCACCGTTCCTCAAATTTCAGAACTAGTTATTTCATAAACTTCAGTTGCTTAAACAAAAATCTGAATCTTTAGGGGTCAGTAGTTAGTACAAGCAACTAGTCAGCATACATGCAATGTGCAGGCTTCAGCTGACTTCTGCTAAAAAGGTCTGTAAAAGCCCAAGCACTCAATAAAGACCACAAAACATTCCTTCAGAGAATGCAACAGCAAAGTAGGTTTTATTATCCAGAGCTCTAGGGCCCACTGTCCCCTGATGCAGCAGGTTTGACTTCCAGCATCACGAGTTTCCAGAGCTTTGCAGGGTGTGACCTTGAAGATATCATTGGGCATAAGCCGGGCACAAGCAGCACCTCATCCTCTGGTTCTAGCTATGAATCTCTGGTGAAGTTGATTGAAAATCTATGTTGAGCTCCTCAAACCTTTTGAGATCTTTCTGTAGGAGCCCATAAAAATATTGGTATGTTTAGTATCTATTTCTTTCTTTTTATATGAATTCAATGAATGTTCATTTTTAGTTGTAAAATAATAATAACAAGAAAATATAAATAGGAATAAACATCCAAATAAAATGCCCTTAAATAAAATCGTATTTAGTTCAGAACTTGGTCATTATGCCCTTGGGCTATAAAGTTGTGTATCAACATGTTTAAGTTGCTAAGATCTTTAGATCACTGAAAAGAAAGATAAAGTTCTCAGAAGAAATTTCCTTGTTTTTTCAACATTGCTCATTAAGAACAAATTTATTTGCCACCATTCCTTCCTGTTGACTCTAAGAAATGTGAAAGTTGCCCATAACATTAAAAATGGAAATGATGATACAGCTACAGCAATGTTGCTAGAAAGTTATTTGATGCTGCACAAGTTTTATGAGTCAGCCAGATGTTCCCATGATGAATTATTTCAAAGAAAGGAGCCCAAAACATTTTAAGTTAGTACTGTGAAATTAGCTTTCCTCCTTCAAGAAAAGTAATAAGGAATAAATTGAGACTTTATAGGTAAATATATCTATATGTTATGCTACAGAGCAAGCCCGTAAGCCTCTCTTAGCAACTTGCTTTATCTGAATGGATGTGATGTGAAATGTTAAATATTACAAATAGTTCACAGTAATTTTTATAAAGTTAGGCAAGTGGAGTCTTCAGGAAAAATGAGAACTAATCTCCTGTTTAACTGCCTGATAAAATATACCTTGCATCACCAAGCTCTCCTTCATTTATTGAGAATTTAAGCAATTCAGTTATTTTGCAATGCCAAAATAGCTTCATGAGCACCAACAAATTTTAATATTAGGAAAGGAAGAAAGTTATTTTAAACTTTATTGTATTAGCATTTCCTAAACTGGAATGGTGCTTAAGTATTAAAATTTTAATTAAACTAAAAATAAAATATCTATTACTTTGCACTACACTAATTTTCGCTAAAGGTATTTTTGTAGGCTTCTATAAAAAGATGCATTTCTCAGACTTCCAGAATTGTGATTTAGTGGCCTTTATGCATAAAAATCATTACAAGAAGAAGAAAAAAGTTATTATTTGCTTGTTAAAGAGCAAGAAATAACAAGGCCCAGCTTCCATTTTGTTTTAAAAATGCTTTAGTCATGAAACTTATTAGTAAAAATATTAATTGAGAAATACTGAGTCAATTTTCAGAAGGTACTATAAACTAAACACAGTAAAACTAAACACAGTATCTGTTTGGTTCATAAATGTCCATCTTCTGGCTATGAAAAAGGTGTGTCATTAGGTTATAACTTTCTTTCCTAGATAATGATTAATTATCCCATAAGAAAAAAATATATAACTTTGAGGACAAATAGTCTGTCCATATTGTGGATAATAAACTATTTTAAAATTTATAAATTTATTTCATCTTACTCATTATAGTTAGCTTATGTGTAATTTACTAGTCCTGATCACAGATACCATTTAAGCCTGAAGTTCTTATGAACATAACTATAGAAATCATTGCTTCTAATATTTATTACAGAAATTAATGGAAAGAATATTTGAAGGCTCATCATAAAAAGGTCTTTAATTCAATTGATATTAAAATTTGTAACCACAGGTCTCAACATAATGATCTTGACTTTTGTTTTTGGTAGAGAATTTGGAAACTCAAAATATTCAGCATGTTCCATCCTGCCTCTGCTCAGAAGTAACTTTGAAGAATTAGTTTTGGACTAATTATATGTTAAAGAAGAAACTAAATTCCTGTACTTAATTGCAATTTATGGTATGTGATTTATGATATTGATATTGACACTGGTTACTTTCTTTCTTCCTTTCTTTCTCTCTTTCTCTTTCTTTCTTTCTTTCTTTCTCTTTCTTCCTTCCTTCATTTCTTTCTTTCTTTCTATTTTCTTTTTTTCTTTCTTCCTTCCTTTCTTCTTTCCTTCCTTCTCTTCTTCCTTCTTTCCTTACTTCCTCCCTTTCTTCTTTCCTTCCTTCTTTCCTTCCTTCCTTCCTTCCTTTTTTCCTTCCTTCCTTCCTTCCTTCCTTTCTTTCTTTCTTCTTCCTTTCTTTCTTTTTTCTTGTTCTTTCTTTCTTTCTTTCTTTCTTTCTTTCTTTCTTTCTTTCTTTCTTTCTTTCTTTCTTTCTTTCTTTCTTTCTTTCTCTCTCTTTCTCTTTCTTTCTTTTCTCTTTTTCTGTTTGTTTGTTTTGGGGCCACACATGGTGATTCTCAGAGGTGACTCCTGGCTATGTTTTTAGAAATCACTTCTACTGTGTGGGACCATATGGGATGCTGGGAATGAATCCAGTTCCATTCTGGGTCAGACACATGCAAGGCAATGCCCTACAGCTACGCTATATCTTTGGTTCCTAAACTGGTTTCACTTTGTTTCACATAATATGGCTAAATTTACTGGTTTTGGTATACAAGATGATCAACTCTAATTGAACCAAAAATATAAAATAAAATAATCATCTTTAAAATCAGTATTTTTATATAAAATTATAATTTGAGATGCAGTTATTTTTAAGATTACTTCATTCTTTTTTATTTCATTGCTCTGCTTTTAAATATTTTACTGCAGTTTAAGTAACAGCTATATATTGTTAACATTTATACTTTTGGTGTATTTTTACATCTTATACTATATAGGCAATATATTTACTGTTACAAAAATTTTAATTTACCTAATCATTAAATAAAATCTATAAAGCATATACTATATTTTAAGTAAAAATGAGCAAAATGAGTTATTCTATATAACATGGATTATATAAAATTATAATTATATTATATCCCTATATGTAATCATTATACATAATGTTCTATATACAGAATAAAATAGAATATATTCTAATTTATTTGAAATAGCACAATTTATGCGAAGCAGAGTCAGGATCCAAGCCCAGAACATTTCAAGAAGACTCCTCTTTGGGACTCTACTTTTTCCAATTAGTAGTAATTCATCAAAAAGTTGTTATTGGGGCCGGAGATGTAGCGCTAGAGATAAGGTGTCTGCCTTGCAAGCTCTAGCCAAGGAAGGATCCCCTGGAGTCCCATATAGTCCCCCCAAGTCAGGGGCGATTTCTGAGTGCTTAGCCAGGAGCATAAAACGGGTGTGGCCCAAAAAATAAAAACCAAAAAGAGTTGCTATTACGACCACATGCTGTTCCATAAACCATATCTCCGTAAAATCAAGAGGATAGAAATCGTGCAGACTACCTTTGCTGATCACAAATCACTGAAATTAGATGTGAACTACAAAGGGACACAGAAGTAAAATTTTAATATATGGAAATTAAACTGATTACTACTTAACAACTAGTGGTTCAAAGAGGAAATCAAAGAGCAAAACAAAACATTCTTGGAAACAAATGACAATAAAGACACAAAAATCAGAATTTATAAGACACAGTGAAAGCGGTACTGAGAGAAAATTTATAGCTTTGAAGGCCCACATCAGGAAGGAAAAGGGGGCCTACATGAATAGTTTAATGACACAACTTATAAAATTAGAAAATGATTAAGAAACAGAACCAAAAATAGTTAGGTAAGAAGGAAATAACAAAGCTTGAGCAGAAATCAATGAAGTGGAAATCCAAGAAACAATTTGAAAGATCAACAAAAGCAAAAGTTGGTTCTTTGAAAAATTAAAGATTGATAAATCACTGGCAAAGTCACAAAGAAATTGAGAGAGAAACTTGATAAACCGGTTTAGAAATGAAAAGGAGGAAATCACAACAGATACTGCAGAGATTCAAAGGGTAATCAGAGACAACTTTGAGAAACTCTATGCCACAAAACATGAGAACTTAGAAGAAATGGATAAATTCTTAGACTCTTATAACCTTCCATGATTAAATAAGAATGAGGTAGCTTATCTAAACTACCCCATCACTATTGAGGAAATTAAAATGATGATTAAAAATCTTCCCAAAAATAAAAGCCAAGGCCCAGACAGGATCAATAATGAATTCTTTCAAACCTTTCAAGAGTAACTTCTACCAATCCTTTTCAGGCTCTTTCATAAAATTGAAAAAACTGGAACACTTCAAAATAGTTTCTATGAGGCTATCACCTCATATCACCAGACAGAGATGTTGCCAAAGGAAAAAAAAAAAAAGAAAATTACAGACGAATATCCCTGATGAAAACAGATGCAAGAATACTCAACAAAATCCTAGCAAATAGAACTCAATGCATCATCAAGAAGGTTATTTACCATGACCAAGTAGGTTTCATCCCAGGAATGAAAGTATGGCTTAACATGAGTAAATCAAACAACATAATACACCATATCAATAAAAAGAAAAACAAAAATCATATGATCATATCAATAGATGCAGAGAAAGAATTCAATAAGGTCCAACACCCATTCTTGATAGAAAAAAAAACTCATCAAGATGGGAAAGAAAGGAAATTTTCTCAATGTAGTCAAGGCCATTTGCCACAAGCCAATGGCAAATATTATTTTCACTAAAGATAAACTGTTGCAAACTGTGCAACTAAATCCTTCGTTGGATGTTTGTGAATCCCCAAATAGTTCCCAGAATGAGAAATTGATTCCCATTCCCTTGACCTCTTTTGGGGGGAGATCTTGATAATATTTATCCGCAGCAAATAATCCACACAGACAAGAAGGTTAAGGTGTCAAAAGTTGGACGAAGAGAGTAATTTGTCAGCCTGCTACCAGCTCTGGCAAAAGGACCCTGCACGCCTCCCACTGAAACTATTTATTCAACTCTCAACAGCGCCCCCACCTGGAAGGTCAAGGTGGGGCAACAGGCAAAAAATAATCTTACGGAAACATTTTCATATACAACCATTCAAAGAATAATCTTATGGAAATATTTTAATATACAACAATAAACGAAAAGCCTTTTCCCCTAAAATCTGGTACAAAACAAGGCTGTTCTCTCTCAACACTCCTATTCAACTTAATACTCAAAGTACTTGCAATAGTCATTAGGCAAGAAAAAGATATCAAGGGTATCCAGATCGGTAAGGAAGAAGTTAAGTTCTGACTCTTTGCAGATGACATGATATTATATTTAGAAAACCCTAAATATTCTACAGAAAAGCTTCTAGAAACAATTGATTTATATAGCAAAGTGTCAGGCCACAAAATTAATATGCAAATGTCAATGGTTTTCTTATACACCAATAATGATAAAGAAGAAATGGACACTAAAAAACAATTCCATTCAGACTAGCTCCCCACAAACTGAAATATTTGGGGTCAATTTAACTAAAAAGGTGATGGACCTATACAAAGAAAACTACAAAAGTCTGCTTCAAGAAGTAATTGAGGACATATGGAAATGGAAACACATATCCTGCTCATAAATTGGCAGGATTGATATCATTAAAATGGCAATACTCCCCAAAGTATTGTACAGATTTAATGCAATCCCGCTAAAGATACCCATGACATTCTTCAAAAAAGTGGATTATATACTCCTGAATTCATTTGGAACAATAAACACCCATGAATAGCTAAAGCAATTCTTGGGGAAAGGAATAGGGAAGGCATTGCTTTCCCTAGTTTTAAATGGTATTACAAAGCAATAGTTATCAAAACAGCATAGTATTGAAATAAAGACCTTAGATCAGTGGAATAGACTTGAGTATTCAGAGAATGTTCCCTAGAAATACAAATACGAATCTTTGATAAAGGGGCATGAAATCTGAAATGGAGCAAGGAAAACCTCTGAACAAGTATGTTGGCACAACACTGGCAAAAAGCCACTTGCAAAAAAGCAAAAGAAAAAGTGAACTCAGACCCCCAGCTAACACCATGCACAAAGGTAAAATCCAAACGAACTAAAAGCCTTGCTATCAGGCCTGACACCATAAGGTATATAGACAACACGTGGGTAAAACACTATATGACATTGAGACTAAAAGCATCTTTAAGGAGGAAACAGCACTCTCCCAACAAGTGGAAGCAGAGATAAACAGATGGGGCTATATTAAGCTGAGAAGCTTCTCCACCTCAAAGGAAATAGTACCTAAGATATAAAAAGCCACCCACAGAATGGGAGAAACTATTCACCCAATACCCAACAAACAAGGGGCTAATATCAAAAATATACAATGTGCTAACAGAACTTCAGAAGAAAAAAAAACATATAACCCCATCAAAATATGGGGAGAAGAAATGAATAGACACTTCCTTAAATAGGAAATACAAATGGCATTTTTTGCCATTATAATATTATAAAATATATATTATATTAATTAATATAACATAATATATAATATAATATAAATATTAATTAATATTAATATATAATATAGTATATATTTAATGTTAATATTGTATTAAATATTATATATTATGTTATATAATATATATTATAATATTATAATAATATATAATATTATATTATAGTGATATAATGCTTTATATCACTAATCATTAGGGAGATGCAAATTAAAACTACAATGAGGTACCATCTTACACCACAGAAACTGTCACATATCACAAAGAACAAGAACAATCAGTGCTGGTGGGATTGTGAAGAAAAAAAATCTTATTCAATGCTGGTGGGAATGCTGTATAGTCCAGTCTTTATGGAAACAAATATGGAGATTCCTTAAAACTGGAAATTGACCTCTCATATGATACTGCTATATCACTCCTAGGGATATGGCCTAGGAACACAAAAATATGATTCAAAAATCCCTTCCTCACACCTATATTCATTGCAGCAGTATTTACAATAGCCAGACTCTGGAAACAACCAAGATGCCCTTCAACAGATGAATGGCTAAAGAAATGGTGGTACATATACAAAATGGAATATTATGCAGCCATCAGTAGAGATGAAGTCATGAAATTTTCCTATACATGGATGTACATGGACTCTATTATGTTGAGTAAAATAAGTCAGAGGGAGAGAGATAAATACAGAATTGTCTCACTCATCTATGGGTTTTAAGAATAATTTAAGGCATTATTGTAATAAGACCGAGAGATACTAGAGTCAAGGGTTGGAAGGGCCAGAAGGACCAGATCACAATTTGAAGCTCATCACAAAGAGTGGTAAATCTGTTAGGAATATAAATACACTAACAAATAGTATGACAATGTTAAAGAATGAGAGAAATTGTATGCCTGTTGTGAATACAGGCATGGGTGGGGATGGGGGTGGGGGGCATTGGTGGTGGGAATGTTGAATTTGTGAAGGGGGGTGTTCTGTTCATGATCGAAACCCAACTTTAAACATGCTTGTAATCATGGTGCTTACATAAAGATTTAAAAAGAATAAAAATATGTTATTACATCCTGGGCCCAGAGTATAGTGAGAAGGGGAAAAATGAGTGAAGGAGAATAAATACAGATGCGAAATAACAAGGGACAGAAGTCAAGGGACAATTTAGGTACATTGGTGGTAATAAGAAAGGGCAGAGCTAAATATACAAGCTACAGAGTTATAAACAATGAAATCATGAGAACCAAACTTTAACAACCAAACCTCAAAAGGTACATGCTATGATGGCAGAATGAGGCAGAAGTTGGTTGTGGTGGTGGTGGTGGTGGTGGTGGTGGTGGTGGTGGTGGTGGTGGTGGTGGTGGTGGTGTGGGACAGACTAGGATCTCATTAGTAAAGAGATGTTAATAGTGTGAGTGTGCTAAAATATTATGGCTAAAACTCAACACTGAACAACTTTATAAATCACAAAACTTTAAATAAAAGAAAAAATTTAATCAAAAAAAGTTGATGCCAAGGTTGGAGTAATAGCACAGAGGGTAAGGTGTTTGCTTTGCACGTGGCCTACCAGGTTTGATTTCTGGCTCCCCAAACACCTCCAGAAATGACCCCTGATCACAGAGCCAGGAGTAATTCCTGAACACCATCTAGTGTAGAAAAAAAAAAAAAAAAAGGTCGGTGAAACAATTGGATGGAATTTTATGGAAATTTCAAAAAGGAATTTTCTGATGGAAATAAAGCAACTGAAATTTGTTGTAAACTTTGGTATTGTGTTTGATAACTGACGAGTTAACCTTCAAGACCAGCATGATGAAAAACTAATGCAAATTTAAAGTTAAAGAAATCTTCATTCATTCAATTAAAATATACATATGTTCTAAATTTTTTATTATTGCTTCTATGGTGTCATTCATGAACACTGTGAAAGCTTAAGAATAGCTATACACATGGAACTGGTAGAAATTTAACATGGAAAAGCAGTTTATATGTAGCCAAAGGGCAGTTAAATAATCAGTCATCAAAAAAACCGTTAAACAGACATAGACTCCAGTTAGAGGTACCAACAGGGACTTTCTAGTTTATTCCTGCCCTGGAGAACAAAATACTTCAAGCTTGCAAAGAAAGTGCTCTGAAAAATTATAAATTAGATACCTACCCTACCCACAGAGGAAAAGAAACCCTTGTCTGTATTACAAGGAGAAAAATGCTTAAAGTTTGTTTCCCTTGGCCCTGTGAGTTAAGAGCACAAGCTCAACCTTCAGATTGCTTATGAAGTAGGTCTTAAGGTATTTATTTCCAATAACAAATTGAATAAAACATTATACAATTCGTGACATTTTTAACATCTTACTCTCAATAGTCACCATGACCTTTTCTTATTAAGTTATGCACAAATCTTATTCATTAATCACTTTCCTTCATAGGGGTGAATCCATTAAGCTTTAAAACTGATATAGATTAATAACTGTTAGTCACAATTAATTGCTTAAAACGGTACATTGGAGTAATCAGTGCCTTGTTATTGCCTCTTTATTTCTTCTAAGGTGATATGAAGTTATTAGGCTATTAATATAACAAAAAGAAACAACTCATGTATTACCTATATATCATAAAGTTTAAATATTTTTACTTTTCCTTTCTCTTTTGTTTGTTTTTGCCTGATTTTGTTTTTTGCACCATACATTCTATTTTTTAGGAGCTTCTCCCAGCTCTGTGTTCAGAAGTCACTCCTGGAGTGCACAGGGAGCTCAGCAGTGTCAGAGATTGAACCCAGACCTTCTGTATGCAAAGCACATGCTCCAACCTTCTTTTGAGTTCTATCCCTGGCTGCTCCTTTGTCCTTTCGATAACAAGTTATTTAGCTAGAGATTGAGACAATCTTTTTCAAGCCCACACAACAAAATATAAATGAAAGAAAAGTACGAAAGATTGTACACCTTCAATTCTAATCAACGAAGTCCCTCATTTATTGTGTCCTTATTCCTCTTTCATCACTGTACTTATTCTGAAAAATTCAAGAAGCTTCTTTCACAGAAAATAGAAGTAAGGAGCAGAAACCTAAATTTGGGATTATATAGAATTATATATATCGAGAATTCTTTTAGAAGAAGTTGTAATCTTACACTGATACCTCATGACAGTTTAGATGCACAAGAGAAGTAGAGAGCTGAAAAATTAGGCTGATGGGAGGTCAGTTTTCTTATACTGAAGTCATAAATAACCTTGATTTCTATACCTAATTTTTCCAAGTCTTTTTCATTGTTAGCTTTGAGGCATATAAAAATAATAGTAATCACTCATACATAATAGATGATAATATGAAGTATAGTCTAATTTTTATATATGTATGATATACCCTTTTGTAACATGTGCAATTCAGCATTTATAGAGCTTGTGACCCTTTCTTTACTGAATCTCTTCTGATTGCTGAATAATATTTTCTTCATCAGCTGCATTGGTGGGGTCAAGAAAGGACAGAAATAAATATATAAGCCATAGAGTCAAGAACAATGAAATCATGAGACCCAAACTTAACAACCAAACTTAAAAAAGTTGGGGTGTGATTGGTGGGTTGGTATGGGATGGACTCTAGGAGCGTTGGTGGAGGGAGGTTGACACAGGTAGTAGGATTGGTATTAAAAATTGTATGTCTAAAGCTTAACTATGAATAACTTTGTAAGTCACGATGCTTTTAATAAAAAATTAAATTAAAAATAATGACTATCTTGGCCCAATTTTAATTAATATAGCAAATTGGCTTCCTCCAGAGAAGGGTTATTTCACCCTTCAAGTGTTGATTGGTTTTGTTTTCTTAACCTAGAGAGTAATAAGTAATCAAAATAGTGTATAATTGGAAGAAAAATAAAACTCTGAAAACAATGTAAACTAATTAGTCATATGCAAATAATGCTAAACTAGTTTTCCATAATACATAAAGTTAGCTCAAAATTTATTAAATATTTTAACATTATATTCTAATTTATAAAATACATCAAGGAAAACATTAAAAATTATCCATTATAATGGATTTCAGAGGTGTCTTCAATGACGCAAAAGAAGCAAAAACAAAGTTAAACACGTGAGACTACAGTAAACTACAAAGAATGTGAAAAGAGAAAGAAACCATGGTTAAAATCAAATCACCATACTAAATTGGAGGAAATAATGAAACACCAGACAGCTTACAAATGGCCAACATAGAAGATATAAAAAGTGTATACAAAACTTAACACTCAAATCAAGCAAATCTATCAAAAAATGGAAAGGTGAGCAGAAATGATTCAAAGAAGACATAAAAATGACCAACAGTCACATTAGAATGTACTTATCATTACCAAAACACTTCACATTAGTAAAAATGACCTATTAGAAAAATGCTAGAAACAACTAATGCTAGAATAGATGTTTTCATGGAAAAAAAATATTTATCCACTGTTGTGGTTGTGAGCTAGTTAATTCTTTGTAAAAAACAGTATTGAGTCATCTCCAAAAATCAAAAATAGAACTACCATATTATTTAGCAATTCTATTTTTCATATTCATTCCAAAATGAAAATTGTGGGGGCTGGAGAGATAGCATGAAGGAAAGGCATTTCATGCAGAAGGACATTAGTTTAAATCCTGGCATTCCATATGGTCCCTCAAGTATGCTAGGAGCAATTTCTGAGCGTAAAGCCAGGAGTAACCCCTGAGCACTACCGGGTGTGACCCTCCCAATAAAAAACACTCAAAATGAAAATTGTGAGAAGATATAAGCATATCTACATTCACTGAAGTGCTATCTTTTTCTTTATTTAAGTACCATGAGCACATACATGATTGTAGTTGAGTTTCGGTCTTAAGAAGAACACCCCCTTCACCAGTGCAACCTTCTCATCACCGATGACCCCCCCTTCCCTCTGGGCTATTTATGAGTAAAGCTCTGTAAATAACCCAAGTATACAAAAATAAGTCCTCAGATAAAGAAACTCTTTCAATATATACACAATGAAAAACTACTCAATTACAAGAAAAGCTAAAATTTTCTTTTAGAGAAAAGACCGAGTAGAATAATACTGGCACTTTGGTGGTACATGTAGTGTAATAGCATTGTATGTCTAAAAGGTTAACATCAGCACTGCTATAAACCATACTATCCTGATGAATAATAATTTCATACCAATTAGCCATTGATGAATTTTAATAAACCAGAAGTCTATTTAATTAGAGAGAAGAAATGTCTCAGGTATTTATTATTTTAGGAAGGTTTAACCATTCTGTTAATGAGAGAACTAAAAATAGGGTTTTGAGAATGCTATTGTAAAAAAGGAAAAGAGAAGTGTGATTTTATTGAAATTCAGTCTGTCTAGGAAAAGGTAAAACTACTCTCTCAGAAATCAGATCTATCCTACACCATTTGCTGCTTCTAACATCTCAACTAGTGTCCCTTCAGTTTTAATCAAAACTTTGAAACAAAAGAGTACATAAGGAGACATAGAAAGAACCATAATTTTGCTTATGCCTGATTCAAATCTTCTAGGATCCAACATTGGATTGCTCCAGCAATATCCTAATACTAACTAGAATGTCAAGAATGTCAGCAGAACCCTTTTCCTCCAGAAATCACAGGAGAAAATGGAAATAAAAGTATGGATAAGACAGGAGAGTTAGAAGCTACCAGTGTGGTATTATTGGAAGGGTGCCTCCTATCTGTACATCAATATTTTATCACAGAATATAAATCTTCCTTTAGTTGATGGAGCATCCCAAACAGTACTCAGAGGCCCTAGGGGCAAGGGCTGGTGTTACTTGACTAAGATAACCAACAGTTATCTTAGTGATAACACTCAGTGATGCTTAGGAGATCATATGATTCTAGGATCAAATATATGGTGCAAGGCACATATCCTAACTTCTGTTTTCTCCCTAGTTCTATCTTTATTGTTTTGGTTTGCAGGCCAAATTATTCTGATTAAACTATATAATACCTTGGTTTGTGTCTGCCCTTTCACTTTTAACAATGAATATATGTCTTCATTGGCTTAGAATGACCTGGAAAAACTATTGTGACAGCTTTATTTTCAAGAGTAAACCCATTCACTTACAAATATATCCCACTAAGTCAGGGGTGGCGAACAAGTTCGACACAGAGAGCCAAAATTTTAAACTGTGAGAGTCAGAGAGCCACACCAAGCAGTGACCTGCCAAAGCAGACAAACACTTACACAGAAGCATATAATTTTAACAATAATGTATTAAACACATATTGCATTTTGCCATTCTGAGTGAGGGTCAAAATCCTGCAGTGATGGTGAAGGTGTGCTGCGTCCTATATGCTAAGAACTAATGGCAAGATGTGACCTAACATGTGCCACACGGATCCCTGCTCACTGGCCCGTGCAGCTGTTTCTGAGGGAAGGGAGATGTGAGGACGCAGCCTGGGGTGGGACTCTGCAGAAATTTCTCCTCAGAGGTGCCTCATCAGAAGTAACAGAACAAAATCCAAACTAGGCAAAGAACCACAGTATACCAAAAAAAAAAAAAAATGATAAGAGGCAAAGAGCCGCATTCATTTTGGCCAGGAGCAGTATGCGGCTCGAGAGCCACGTGTTCGCCACACCTGCACTAAGTTATATCAACTTGCTTTTAATTAAATAAAGGGTTACAATTTGGATTTATAATATAGAAATGGGCTTTGAACAGTATTTGTTTTTACCTACATAATTTTGCTTATACACAAATTTTCTGGAAGACATATGATGTAAATTTATAGCATTATAAATAATATAGTATAATATTACAGATATAAGGATATATTTTCTCTTATTATTTCCTTTGACTCTAGCTTACATTGTGTAAAAATACAGCATATAATATATGTTTTCACAGTAAATATATTTATACAAATACATAAAATGTTTTAATCAAGTAGTTCTGATATTGATAAGCACCTCAAAGAACAGCAGACAATTAGGAAAGTTTGAGAGGTATTCAAAAGTTAGATGTAAACTTTTGACTGTGTGAGGTTCTGATCCCCATAACACTGTACTCCTCAAGGAACAATTCTACAAGATGTTCTTTGAAACTTGTATGAGAGATATGTTGTGTGGCCATATTCCAGAGATGCTGATTAATTGTAGTGTGCATTATAGAGCGCTACCAACACTTAACAACAAATTGTTTCCATTTGTTTCAGAAAAAATGATGGGAGAAAAATTACAAATAAGAATAAAAATGGGGGCTGAAGTGGTGGCTCAAGCAGTAGGGTGTTTGCCTTTTACATACTAACCTAGGACAGAGCCCGGTTCCATCCCCCAGCCTCTCATATCATTTCCAAGCCAGGAACAATTACTGAGCGCATAGACAGGAGTAATCTCTGAGCATCTCCGGGTGCGGCCAAAAAAGACAAAAAATAAATAAACAATTACATAAATAAATAAAATAAAATGAATTTCCATTTTCACATATCTAAGACCCTTAAGTACAAAACTATTCAATATAACTCATAAATACAATAAAATTAATATGGATAATCTTAAAGTTTTAGGATAGTTTAGGATAGTGATGATTGGGTAAGAGTGAGCTATGGAAAAGCAAATTAATGAATAAAACATAAGCCAGAAATATAATAAGGATGGTGATGAAAATTAAATGAAGGATCACAATTTTATTACTCTAGCCTTTTTAAATCAGTTTTATATTAAATAAATATATGAAACCATTTTAATAGCTATTTGTCTTTTTATCCCTTGATGAAGTGAAATACAATAATTACTACTGAAAATATTGAACAGAACTAGAAAGTTTGACAAATTGTTTTTCAATGCAATCATTAAAGCCATATTGAACTGGAAATGCAACCTGTTAAATTACAGAGGCAACAATTTGTTGATGAAATTTATAACACAATACTTTATTGTTTATATAAACTTAAGATTTATATCCAAAACTTGACAAAAATGAAATTTAATACTAGAAGAAATGACTGAAGCTGTTAAAGGGCAAAGGAATAATACAAGAAAGAGTGACAATTAAGGTGACAAAATCATTTTGAATTGCAGCTAAAAGACATAGTAGGACTCTGCAGACAGCCATCCTTGTAAACTCATCCAACAGTGTCACTCCAAGTTGCATGAACTCTTCATAATTGGTAAAGGCTTATCTCTACATATCACTTATCTCGGGCTAAAGAGAGTGCTTATTTTCTGGAAATAATTTCTGTTACTAAATAGTAGGGGAAAGAAAGAAATTACAAAACAAAAAACAAAAGGTAGAATTTGAAAAGGAGAGAAGAGGTATATGAGGCACAGAAAAAAACTGGGGGGAGAATACAATGTTAAGAATTTTAGTCTTAGAATTAATTGCCTAGATTGTGGATCCAAGAAAGATAATATTAATAACTTGGAGATGAAAGTCAAAAGATCTTAAGTGGGGGGATGAAGCAGAAGATGAAACACTATTTTAGTCCAAGTATAAATTATCTTGCTAAAATTTAGAGGCAGAAAATTTAGTGGGCAAGAGATAAGAATGTATGCATCATTACAATTTTTCAGATCTGCAAAATGCTGACAGTCACTTTATTAAGTGTGTTATAATTGTTTGGAGATGAGTTTACTTTTTTTAAGTTGATACTTTAACTACATTTTAGACATTTCAACATAAGCCAGATCCCTAGAATAAAACATATGCAAGTTTTTAAATCTTGAATTCTTAGACAAAGCAGGGCATAACACTTTTAGCTGGAGGATGAATATTCATTGAGTCCTCTTTTTAATGTTGGTGAGGATATCAAAACATCCCTCCCATTCTTTCCCTCTCTCAAATAACACAGTTTATGTGAAGATACTGTATATTGATTATGAAATATTTTGACAAAATTTGATTAAACTTTCTGATTTAAAAGAGCTAATTGGGAACCAGAGTGATAGAACAGCAGAGAGGGCACTTACCTTATACGTGGCCTACCTGGGTTTGATCTCTGGCATTTTACATGGTCCTCTGAGCACCGCTTAGATATAATTCCTGAGTGCAGAGTCAGGAAGTAATTCCTGAGCACACTGAATGTGAACCTCCCCCCAAAATTAAAAAAAAATAAAATAAAAGTGATAATTATTGATTTTATAAGAAGTTTGTCCACCAGAATACTTTTTTCTTGACTCACTCAGGTTTTATTGATTTGGGGTGTATGGTTTTATAACTAATGTTTAAATCAGGGAAGACTGAAAAAGTCCTAAAGATTTCAGACATTGTATTGGACATCTGTCTGAAAGTTCTATATATAAATTCTTCATAGAAAAGCATTTAGAATAGTATTTTGCATTTCAGCATTAGAATAAAAGTTAACTGGTAACTTAGAATAGATGAAATTCAAAACTTTTACTAATAGCGTTAAAATTCTCTTAAATTATGACTGCTGTGCATCAAACTGGTTAAAAAACAAGTCTATAGATATGTAAAATGTCTTATTTGCACAACAAAGATCTGTAGGTAGGTCTGTTTCTTTGAGAAAGCTTTCTGGAAAACAAAGGCTGAGACAGATGTAGTATGCCTGGCCTCTGTTATTGCATCAAATTTGCTAAGCATTGCCAGCAAGTATAAAAATCTAAATGCCTGTTTTCAAAGTTAATTCATTGTCTAGAGAAGAAATGTGCTACAAAACCTAAGAAAAGGAGTAAATTTTCATTTTAATGCAAAATTCATTTGCAGTTTTTATTATCTCTCTCGCTCTCTCTCAAAACTGGAATAAAAACATTTGCACAACACATTCACTAAGTGCTGACTTTTGAAGACAATGTGAAGCTTGATCGAGGCAGGTGAAATGCACAGTTGAGGAATTTTTCCTTCAGTAATGCCACTCAAGCAGATATTGCCAGGCATTGATGTGCAGACTTCTGTTCCGGGGGCTGTGTATCTTCCAATTTCTGTTCCATTTGCCACCACATTTAGACTTGCATTGTCAAGGTCACTGCCTTGATGAATGACTCAGAGGTTAAAATGAAAGTTGCAAGAGAAAGAAAGTGTTGGTCGTAAGGGGAGGCAGTGGTCCAGCTGTTGAGAGAACTTCACTGAGGTTAATACACTTGCCTGATGAAGATCAACGGCGCACATCTCATGGCCATTAGTATTCGCTGGCAGTTCATCTCCAAGGGAATGACAGATAGCTCTAGCTATTTATTTGAGAAAAGTCACACAGTTTGACACATTCTCAGCTTCCCCTTTTCTCGGGAGGATTGGTAACAACACAATTAGGGAAAATTACTGTTAGAGACACAGGAAATAAAAATTTTGGTTTTCTTCTTCCCCTTGGCAATTCACTCTGGCTCTCTCATTCATCTTTCCTACATTATATAAATAAGAGACCCAATTCTCTTACAAAACTTTCTTGACAGTTCATTTATTAAGAGATGGCTTGTTGCAAATAGTCCTCCAAATTGTCCTCCCAAATTGATAATAGATAACTGTTGGGCCTATGTTTAAAGACTCAAGATAAAAGATCTCAAAAATGAGTTTGTGTCAACCAAAATACCACTGCACATTAGACAGAGTCTTATTCTAGTCCTTGAAACTTATCTTACAATATTCTCACATTTTTAATGACTACACAAACTCAAAATAAAGGCAAATTAATTTAACTAATTTTGATTTGTTTTGGCACCACAGCTGGTGTACTCCTGACTCTGTGCAGCAATCACTCCTGTTGGTGCTGAGAGAACCATCTGTGGTGTTTATGATCAAACCAGGGTCAATCACACGCACAGCAGATGTCTTGAAGCCAGTACTGTCTCTCAGGAACCTTTAACTAATTTTTGACTGATTTTATTACTGTGCTCATCTTTGTCAGCTTTGTTCAAAAGTAAGACCAAGATAAACCCTAGTATTATTACACAAAAAGGGGACAATAATAGCAAAGAGAAGCTGCAAAGGGCAGTAGTCAGAAGACAGAGCATGACCACAAGATGGCAGGCAACACAACTGATTGTGCAAATCAGACCACAGCAAGAATGAAGGACCCCTTGTTCAAAAATTATTACAACTTTAAAATCTGAGACTTTCAAAGCTATAGTTTAGTGGAGGTACAGGGTATATTTTATTATGTGTGAAGCCCTGTATTCCATCTTTAGGAAACATACATACATACATACACACACACACACACACACACACACACACACACACACACACACACAAGAATTTCAAGATGTATTGTACTAAGCCAAACAGGGTCCTTTAAAGGGGTATTTCTGCATGGCTCTTAAGGTTTTGATTTTTGTTTCTTGGTTTGGGGCCACACCTAATTGCGCTCATGGCCTACTCCTGGTTTGTCTTCAAGGATTTTTTTCTGATGGAGCTTTGGGGGCTTCTTCAGTGTCTGTAGATAGAACTCAGTGGGCCTCATGCAAGGGAAGCAGCCTGCCCATTGTACTATTTATCTCTCCATCACCATGATCTTCTTACCTAGTTCATCTTTGAGGCCTCTTTTCTGGCTAACTTTAGTTTTTTGTTTTTGTCTTAATTTTTTATTTTATTTTGTTTTTGTTTTGGGTCACACAATTCAACGCTCAAGGGTTATTCATGGCTCTGCACTCAGAAATCGTCCCTGGCAGGCTCTGGGGACCATATGGGTTCCCACAAATCCAACTGGGGTCTGTCCAGTGTTGGCACATGCAAAGGAAACACCCTACCATTCATTGTGCTATCAACCCGGCCCTCTTTTCCGTTTAATTTTAATCTCATGCATTTGTCCTTGACCCAAAGAAATTATTCCAAGTCTTCGATTTAATCTTTTTTTTTTTTCTGAACAAGTTTTTGTATTTCTCCAACAGTCTAGAATGGTTCAAGAAATATGATGAATACAGTACTTTGTCCAAAAGGTTTCTTTACAATCTCAGAGTCTACCATAATAGAGGTTAGCATATCTCATTGATTTACATTATAAAGACACTGTCTACTCTGCATGATGGTTATCATCTGTCTACACTTTCATTAGCCAATGAAATAAAACTTTCTGGTTCTTTATAGTTAATTTTCCAGGCTAAACTACTATGAAAGATATTATGAAATTATTTAAGCATCAAAAGATAAAGAGTTGAAGTCATATGACCCTTGGTCTTATTTTAGATCTTTAGAAGAAAAAATTGGGATTGTGGATGTAACTTATTGGAAGAGCTCTAACTTTGCATATGAGACCCTGGTATTCATAACTGCTACCATAAGGAAAATAATGAATAAAAATATAATATAAAAAGGAACAGAAAATTAACTCAACTATTAGCCATCTCATATTAGCATCATATAAACTCTTCTGTTGAACTGATTCAGAATACATAGATACATCTATGTAAAAAAATTTATGGAATTAATACTAATGTGATATTAGCAAGAATCGTATGTATTTTCATTATCTAATGCTGTGGATTTTCCAGCTTATACAATACATTATATTCATTTTCAATATCTAAGGTGACAGCAATTTGACACCAATTAATCTGTGAGTAATTTTTAAATTTTGGCACAAATTTATAATTATTTCTTTCTTCATATTAATTTTTAGGTTGATACAACTATTACTATTGGAATCAGAATTAAATAACTGGAAGACTGCTCTGGCATCAAATATAGTAACATAATGTTAAATAAAAACAAAGTATTTCTTTTGTCCACACTTTCGTGGAATAAAAACTTAAATTGATTTCAAAAAGGAAAACAGGTTAATTGGAAAATAGAGCAAATGGGATAATGTGAAATGTTTTCTTTAATGTACTGGCCTTGTAATTGCATTCAGATATTCTCTTTACTGATATTAGAATATAGAACAGATATACCTTACACTATGAATTTTCTATAAGACCACGTTTCCCTTTCATATTTCTTAAGGAAGCCTTTTTCATATGGCATCAACTTTTTATTACTGTTAAAAAAAGAAGGTAAATAAAATTACAAGTAACTTAAAAGGGTCATTTTAGACTAATATTTAAATGAACTCAGCCCAATTAAAATGAAAAATTATAATAAAATTTTCATTTGTTTCTATGAAAAGTCCTTAAGAACTACATTAGGGCAAAGAATAAGAAAACTTCAGTGAATGTCAAAGAGCCCTTGAACTGTGCAGTCAACTGGAGCCTAGGGCAACATTCTAGGAATGGTTATTCTGTTATCTCAAGTAATACCTCTAATAATCTTTTGAGTAAAGTATTCCTCCACTTCTTATCTGAGCACACTGCAGCTAAAATCTTTAATAACAGCCATGGTCAAATATTTAGATAGTTATGAGGATTTAAAACTAGCATCAAAACCCCCAAACATTTTTAATTCCATGTGTTTGTAGTTTTCAGTAAAATTAGAGAGAAGAAAAGCCACAAGCAATAAGCAGACAGCATACTGGGGAATTTTCTAAGCCTCTAACAACGTTATTAGATGTCATTTCCTTTTGAAACAAGAAAGAGAAGATTTAAATTTATTCAAAACATACTACTAGCTGTTGGTCAACATACCATTTGAAAAGAGCGAAAACTTGAAGCCCACAAATTTGGT